>JAWWEQ010004554.1:0-54807 GCA_035583055.1 Torymus tubicola
TATATATATGCGAGAGAATAACAACTTTTTAGAAATATAGTTATATTTGTGAACGATTATTGTAAATGCATTTTAAAGAAACTATTTCTTTGACTTCAGATAAGCTAGATTATTTTTATAATTGCATCAAAAATAATATCCAAGCGGTGACATATATTCAGAGTAGAAGTTTTTTCTGGCTCTTTAAGAGATTTCCAGGTCAACAGAATGTCCTTTTTGTTACTTCAAATAATTATAAATATTCTAAACGATCAATCCAGTCAGAGAAAAGTTTTCTATTATGAGAGTATGTTTTATTCATTAAACTTTGCCTGCAAGTTTCTATACGAACATTTCTCTAAATAAAAGGCAAAAACTAAAATCCGCATAGTTTGTCATTTTCACTCAAACCATTTCTGGAAAAACGCTTTGCAAAAAGAAACTGTTGAAACCGCGCGCGTGCCCACACGAAGTCACAATACCGAAGGCTCAAACGCACTCGCAAACTTTCTCTCGCAAAATCCATTAGACCATCATCACGGGGTTCGCTCGTTACGGCATCGCCATTATTTAAGTTAAAAGCTTTCGGGGTTTCATACAAAAACAAGCCGTAAAAGCTGCATGCGCGTATACACACACCCTCCTACTGACCTAAAACTGTCCCCTCCGATTCGCGCATACGAATTCATCTTTGCACGTCCTGTCGCTCTTAACACATGCGCGGTTGCTTACGTAAAGACATTAGCGAAACGAGGCAATAATAAAAAAGATACATAAGTACAAGGGTCCTTACCGAAGACAATGACGAACGTCATCTTGACGGTCTTGATTTTGGCGCGCGGTATTAGGCCACGCGAGGAGGCACGTCTCGTGTCTCGCGTTGGATCCTGCCGCAACGCCGAGCTCTGACGCCAAATCGTCCAGACGATCACCATGTAGCATGCGCTGATGATAATCGCGGGGATGAAGAACAGAATAAAGCTCACGATCGTCATGTATACACGCCAGTTGACGTCCGAGCCCAGGTCGATCCAGCATTGCTTTTTGCCCTGGTAAGAAGGATTCGATAATGTACGATGACGAAGCTGATTCTAATGAAGCAAACTGTGATAAAGCATTTTATATCAACTAAAGTTCAATCTTGTTTACGCAGAAGATGAAACTTTTGTTTATAAAATAAAACCAATGTTAAACTAATGGAGATAATTAATACTAATATATATTATTTATTGTTTGATTAAGTTTTAGAGAATGATATAAGTGATAATAGCGGTATTTACGAGAAAAGACGGTAAGTGACGATTTTTAATAATGCATGTATTTACAGGGCTTCTACTTTTATTTCAAACTCCTGTCGCGATTAAAGCAATAAATACTTCATCTACTGAATTATTATTTTAATTCATGTTTTACCATTATTTTGTAGAACAAATATTTGTAGAATCTAAATAAAAATTTTAAATTCTAAAATTTGATCCATGCGTTTTTATATATATATATATATATCAATCATATATAACACGTTTTTACAGAATAATATATGGAATTAGTATACAGGTATACAGAATAATGAATAAAATTATCGAGCAAAGTGTAAATAATTTTCGGGACGTAAACAAGCGTGAAATAAACAAAGCAGTAACTACGAGCAAGAACGTAAAGCTTTGAAAAATCCAAATTGGATATTGCGCTGCCTTTCGATACGACAATTAATTTTCCCGTAATCGAGCGTTGAAGATTAGTGAACTGAAGCAATGGAAGCTCGACTATGTAGTGCAGTCTATACTTTAACTCTCCTTCTATCGCCGAGCGCCTGTTTCAGTCAGCTGTTCGCGGGCTTAGCTCACTAATCTTTCTATTGCGGAAAACTAATTGTTCCATTCAAGGAGCGCTTTCAATTTCAATTTTTTTTTTCAACGTCAGGAAAAGGTTATTATTACACTACACAAAATTATGTATATCTATATATATATATAGGATTTCAGTCTAGTTAATACAGATAAATACACAATTTTTATAGAAATATAGTGTTTGTTGCTAAATTTAAATATAAATCTATAACACGAATAATTCTACAAAATTTAATGCTTTGAAACACAAAACGTTTTTTTACAAAGCAAAAATCTGATTTTTACGATAGACAACAAATAACTTTGTAACGTCTGTTGACATGTAATTAAATCTGAAACGTGAACTTTCCGCGTAAAATTTTTTCTACTATTTCGCAATCACGCTAGCAAATAGCGCCATTGTTTAATGCATCTTTTTTGTTTTGCTTTATACACATACCTCGACTATTTTCTCTTCGTACAGGAAAATTATCGGCACGCTAAAAAGGAAGGAGAGGCCCCACGCAACGGTTACTAAAGCTCGTGCTCTGCACCCTGTAAAATCAAAAAAATACGGTTACATGAAGTTATTTTAATATTTCATCAACATTATTCTTGAAAATTTATTATTAGTAATTGAACTAGGTAGAAAAAAGGCTAATTTAGGGTCACGGTGAAATCCTTTTTTCTATCATGCAGATAAATATTAAATAGATTGGGAATAGAATATTATTCAACTATATATAAATAATATAAGCATATAGAAAAAATAAGTACAGCAATCCTTTCATAGATATTACGTAGAATCTATTTATTGTCAATTGTCATTATAGATTCTTTCCCTCTCATAATAAAGTCTTCTACTAACCATTTTCTGACTAATGAAATTGATCAGCTTTAATACCTTTGAAGTACTCAAGAACAAGCTTATGCGCTTGTGCTAGTCTTTGACTAACTAATTCTATTTTTCAATTTATAAAATGTTCCAATATCAGGGGAAACGCGTTTCACGGGTAGAAAAAATTGAACAAAGGAAATTCTCATTTTATCGCAAGTTTCTAGGCAATTACCAAGTAATTAGTTATAAAATATTTTGGATTGCCAGGAGGGTAAAATTTAATTTAAAATTAAATGATTTTATCGTGATAACAAACTTTCCATCGGCGTTAGGTTTTGACAAGGTATTACTTCTCCAGGGTGCACGTTATAGATGTTTATAGAAAAATAAAAGAGAGTTTGACTTTGTAGTTAACAACATATAATTATTATTGTTTATTGGTTAATAACAAATTTTCGAAATTATTTTTTCGTACAGTAAATTTTTCTTTCTTCAGAAGTATCCAAATAAAGAAATATTTTAGGCGGGTCCTTAAGTACCACTTCCGACTTCTTTGTTACATCGTTATGACCCTCGAGAGACAACGACAAGGTCTATGTGTGCTACCTCAGCCATTGAACCGTTCAATCGTAAATTACAGTCGATTTGCGCGCGAAAAAATTAAGATGAAATTTAATAAAGAGAAGAAAAATAAAGGAGAAAACTAACGTGAAATGTTTGTAAACGAGGAAAAATTTAAAGTGAAAAGGGATTTAGGAATCGCAGCGATGGCTGTGGCAGTACTGCCGAAAAATATACGCGAATAGCTGTCGAGTGCACGCGTAAAGATACCGAGCGGATTATTCAACTCGAGAAATTTTATGAGGGTCGCCTGAAGCGAGAGAGAGAGAGAGAGAGAGAGAGCGAGAGAGCGAACGACGACATTCGTCGCGTCGTCGTCGACATCGTGGAGGACCTCCAAGGGAGTTTCTTGGTGACGAGACGAAGAAAAAGAGCTCTCGCGGTGGAAAGAGTCGACGACGCCCTGAGCGAAAGCGAAATTCCTGATTTTTTTCCAAGATTCGCAACACCGGCTTTACGAGGGAGCGTTTAGTACGTTCTCCGCGATACGACGCCGAGTGGATTTGCCGTAAAATTTTAGAGTTATCAAACGATTTTTGGTAATGTTGGCGAGTTCAGTTGGAAAATTTTGTCAAAGAAAATATTGAGTGAAAAATTTTACAGGATATTTTTTTTATTATATGTCACCGCATTGCTAGTAAAATATACTAATTCAAATTCAAATTCTTTAACAATTCAAGAAAATGGCGTCTTTCGCGAAAAAATAATACCAAAAAGAAATCGGCTCAATTAATTATAGTCGTAAATTAGTAGTCGTTTGAAAACATATAATATTGAGAAGATACTTACAGTTATACAATTTCATTTTATAATTATTTGTTACATTAAATAGAGTTAAGAAGAAAACATTTTTATTCAATGGTTACACGGGAAACTCATGAAAGTTAAAAATAATATTGGAAACAATGCGGGATAACTAGAAGTAGATATAGACCAAATATAGTCAGACGCTGTTTACCTAATACGTGTATTGCGTTCTATTCATTCACTGTCTTCTTTATTCGCGCCACAAACGATTTTTAATTTTTTTTTAAATGTGATGATCCAATGAAAAATATAGCGGAAATTAAAATAATTTCCTGTTAATCGAAATAGGACCACATACTGGTTCTCGCTTTCTCTATCTTTCACATCACACGCGCGCTTTTTGATACCCTCACTCTAGTGCAGCACTCAAATTAGAAATCAATTCAACACCGGCGGATTGTAATTGATGACGAGAATTTCCGTAAGTGATTTAGAGAGCTCTCTTTTATCAGACCGTAAATTCTAAACCACATCACCACCGCTTACACTGGCGAGAGAATCGAAACTGATTACTTGCTCTCTCTCTCTCTGTATTCTCTCACACTTCTAGAAGAACTGATGATAGCGCTCTACAGAAACCACTCGGCGTCGGTAAATTATATACAAGCTTCGGTTTTCAGTGAAATCTTTTTGGTATTTTTCTGGAACATAATATTTATTATCGCATATCAATATTTCGGTCATTTCGGAGAGGGGGATGCGGGTACGCTAAGAGTGATTATACTACCTGGGGATAAAAAATTTCGCGAATCGTGTTTGTAAATTTAAAATAACGATAGAAATTTTATTTTTTAGGGGAAAAAATTATTTTTTTACTTTCAAGTGAGGAGAAAAACTCTATTATTAATGCAAAGTTATGTGTTTTCTTTCGTGGTAATATAACGAGTCAATAATAATGTTCGTATAAAGCTTTATTTATTTTATCAAAACATTTTTAAAGATAATCTGGAAGCAAGATATAACAAAGTATTAATATTGTGTTTTTCAACAAAACTAATGGTTTCTCTAAGAATTATTGTTTTTTAGTAACTTTTGCAAAAAAAAATACAAAATTTTCACCTTTTATTTGCATACTATTTTCTATGTGTAAATAAAGAATTATTGGTTTTTTCACTAGCAATAGATTTACTCGACTGCTCTTTTATTTTATCTAACGTTTTTCTTCTTGAACTGAGTATTTCAAGGGTAAATCGAACAATCTTCATGCAAGATGTAATCTAAAATCGAAAATATTAAGATCACCCTATATGCAATTTTACTTACAAGGAGAGTGCATGCCCTCTGGGAAATGGATTGTGGTGGGATTTTGAGAGTCGATTTCTTGTATCAAGAAATGAAATTTATTACTCCAAATTCTATATCATAGACCTTTTTTCTTGAGATACAAGCAAAATGTTAATATTTCGTAACAAAACAAAGCTCAACAATTTTAGTTTTTGCTGTTATCTATAACTATTTTCGTTTATTTTCATATCATAAATACTACTAGCAACAGTCAATAGACGAAAAAGCCTTTTTTAACGTAATAGAATTTTATCATATTTTATCATAAATTACGTCTATCTCAAGAAAAAGGATCTATAAAATGGAAGTAGGAATATTGGGCTTCATTTTTAGATATCCAAAACTGATTCTCAAAGCCCAGCTAAAATTCGATTCCCAGAGGGTGTACATTTTTCTTGTTAGTGTGATAAGAAGAACATTATATGAATTCAAAATGCAAGAAGAAAGATTTAGGATTACCATTTGTATGGTAAGAAGGCTATGCAGGTAACATAAGTTTTGAATTCATAATAATACATAAAATTTAAATTAACACTGATTATATCGGTTGATTTGTATAAAAATAAAATTACATTTTATAATTATATTATAAATAAAGTATAGTAAACAAGTGACAATATGTGATTTATGACTTAATAAATAATTCAGATTTCGAAAGAATTCTCTGAAAAAATCTCATAGTTATTCTCACCTCGCAGCGACTCGAAAATCATGAGGAATTCCGGGCCGTGCTATCGGAATCCGCACTATCATAATTCTCCCAGGGTTCGTGCAGAATCAAAAACGAAGAAAAAAAAACAACGGACGTCTGTGGGCGTGGGAAGCAGAAGAAGAAGAAGAAAAGGAGAGGGGGACGCAAAGGATAACGGGAAAAAGGGGGGGAGACGGTACGAATCGAGGGAAAGAACGAGAAAAGGACCGTCGTATGTGTGTGTGTATATATATACTCACAGCTCCTGGAGAAGTTCATCGGTCGGGTTATCGCGTCGTATCTGTCGATCGAGAGGGCGACGAGCACGTAGGTGGAGCTGTAGGTGACGACGGCCTGCAGGAACCTGATTATCTTGCAGGCTACGTTGCCCGCGTACCACGAGACCGTCGAGCGCCACACTATGTCCGTCAGCACCGATATTAGACCCACCATTAGATCTGCAACAGAGAGGGGAAGCGTTGATCGATGGGTTATTCGTCGTTGTTAAGAGACCGAGCTCTCGAGTGCTCAGGCGCTTTTATTGCGTAAACATCGCGCGCTGATCGAAACTCATCTTATTGTGTTTGTGCGCCTGGAGGGAGGCATGATCTTATTATATCATTTATATTTTCCTTTTTTTTCTAATTGGAATGTGTCCTTCACCAGTTATATCATCAATTTATAGATTCTATAGAGGAGAGGGGGATACGCATGAATGAAAAATCAAGGTAGGGAACCAATTCGTTGTTTTTTCTGTTGGATTTTCACCAATAACATACAAATGTCGACTCAGGTATAAAGGGCACAGTAGGCAATTAAGGGGGGGGGAGGGAATTCCTATTTCCAGTGGATAGTTTATTGCCCTAGCAGAGAAGAAACCGACGCCTTAAAGAGACTCAGAAGCGTCAGTCCAAGAGAAACAGCGATACAGTACACACGTCCCTTAAATCTTATTTTGTATCCAAATACAGAACTTTCACAAAATGTATTTTTAAGTAAAGTATAAATATTTTATCTTGAATTACATTTTCATTTATTTCATCCTGAAATAATCAACATTTTTACATGGTCTTTAGATAGAAGTGTTTTTTTAACGATACTTTGCTTTTAAACGATATTTAAAAATTATTATTATATTAACTATTATTTATCAAAATATTTTGCTGTTTCATAAGAATATGAAAGCATAAAGAGAAAAGCCGATAATTTACTAAGGAAAAATTTTTACTTTATTTACTGTGCGTCAAGAATTACGGAATCTATGCATGAAGCAAGTGATAAAAGCATACAGCTGTACGGAATTATGAATACGTATTTTCTCCAGAGATTATTAGCGCAACTTTTATTGAAATGTTTATATCAATAAATCCATAAATTTTCCTGTTAATTGAAGATATTGTGTTAGAATACATAGAATTTTTTATTTCACAGTATAAATAATGTACAGTCGTCCTTCTCAATATCGTCGTGATCCGGCTCTCTTTCAAAATGTATTGTCAATAATTTAATTGAACAGGGAGAACAGGAGAAATGTAGTATTAGTATCCATTTATTTGTTTTTAGATAATTCATTTGTAAGACATTAACATGGAAAAATCTAAGGGAAACTAAATATGTTGATAGGATTATAGTGTTAAAGTATCTTGGAATTCAAAAAACTTTGACATGGAGTAAAAGAATTGTCCGATATAGTATTACATTGCTCTATAGTATTACACTAGGACCAGAAAAAGAGTACTTGTACATTTTAATAAATCTACATGGTGGTGCAAATGACTGTTAACATGTTATTTGAAGCCAGAAGTAATTGGTACATATATACATATATGTAAAATTGTCTAAATTAAAAATTAATACATCTAATAAAAGATGATAACTAAAAGAATTAATTAAATAAATTTAAACTGCTGATTGAATTTTTTCATACAATGTTTTAATACGAATCATATATATTTTTTTAAGAAACATAAAATGTATCCAAACCATCTGCTCCATTTTTAACGAATTGTAGTCTTTGAACGTATAATATAAATTCTTCAAATAAGGAACTGAATATACACAATACACGTAAACTTTGCTGCATTGTTTGTCTCCCGCAAAATCGAGGAAGAACCATAACTTCTCCTTAAACAAATAAAGCGATCCCTCGCAAATCCCCTCCTTTCTCATTCTGAAAAACAGCGCGAATGAAAGGGAAACGCGGACAAAATAAAGCAGCCCCAAGAAAAAAGACGAGTAACCAGAAAAAAATGCGCCTCAAAGAAGAGAAGGAAGAAAAAGCGGCATCTACGCAGTGTCGATTCCATTCACGAACTCGTCCCGCTCGAGTGATTATATACGCGGAAGGGGAGCCGAAATAAGTATTACGAGGCTCGCGCTCGCAGGAGTAGTTAAGGAACCCCAGAAACTTTCTGCCAGAGTCGAACATTAAGAACACGGTTGGAGCACTTAAAATTCAATTTAAATTTAATTAGTTCCAAAAACGACGGAACGCGCTTATAATCAATTTGGCTGCTCACGCGCGGGCGAGCGTGCAATTTCCGCGTGTGTGCACTGTCAGTCACGCGTCTGCGCGGCATCGACGCGCGTGCGCTACGGGTGGTCGAGAGCGTACCTATAACGTTGCTTCTTCGCGCATCAGAGAGGGAATGAGGAAGCGGCAAACGTAAAAAGAGAATTGCAGAGTCGGGTAGTTTATTTTTTTTCAGGGGGAGATGGGGAGCGGTGTTAGGCGTTTGGTAGTTAGTGAAACGAAAGCAGGAGGGGTCGCGGTAAAGACTAGGTCCCCGGGTAAGCGGTAGTTTATTTTTGGGACGAAAGCTTTTACACATTTTATATGAGAACGGATTAATTCACGTGGTTAAACAGTAAAATAACTATCTTAAAGATTATTATTATTATGAAATACGAGCAGTTTAACTAGAAAACATTGCACTTATTTTTCGTCTCTTTTATATTTTAAAAATACTAATTTAGCACTGAATTTTTACATTTTATTTATCGACAGATTCTTGGCATTAGAAAATAAATAAGTGAAATAAGTTGTAAATTCAAAGTACATGTCAGTAACTGGAATTTACTGAAAACGATGTTTGGCTACATTTTTATATTAAAATTAAGATGAATTTTCAACTATATTAAAATTTGTATTTTCACAATTCTAAGAACCCGTTATAAGCCTTATAAAAGCCTTTTTCTGTCAAGATACAAACAAAAATTATGTTCATGGAATTTCACCTGTTTAATTCCCAAAAACACTTTATTTACGTCACCTTTAATGAGTCCCATTCAAATGATTTTACAACTTGACGCAGCAATGCTTAATCTTGTAAAACGAATAAGACCACTCAATCTCGTTCGCGTTCACACTTTATTACCCTTTATCCTAATTACGTACTCGCTCATTCGACCGCCCCGTGATATGTATACCCAAACCGTTCGAAAGAGCAAAAACTTCCCCGCCCCCTTCATCCTCTTTCGACACTGCGCCTGCGATTTTAACGATCATCGACTGATTGGCGTCGTAAAGCGCCTTTCGCGTGTGTATACCCATATATATACACTCGCAAATCCAGCGCGTTGCGTGCTTTATCGCCTGGCTCGATCGGTCGAGTTTTCGGCACTCGCCCGCGCGAGCGAGTAGTAAAAATTAATTCGCGCGATAAGGCTAAGTTGCCAATAAACGAGGCAGCTCAAGATCGAGTTTTCGCTCATTTTAATCATCGACCTCGAAAAGCTTCCGCGCGGCCCGGCACTCGAGATTTATTTTTTCGCTGCGAGCGTTTTTTATTTTCATTCCAGCGGCTCTGAGGCGGGGCTAAGGAGTGCGTGATGTATATGCGGATTCGCTTTAAGTGCACTTTTTTATACGTAGAGTGGCGGGTATTAAATTTCTAAAATATTATCAATTTAATGCGCGGCGCTATGTGCGTCAAATTTATTTATAGTGCCTGTTAAATACTACTTTCTGATCAGAAATTAAATAGCCTTTGATTTATTAGGATTGAAAAAGTAACTCTTTTATCGGGAATATCGGCGATCCTGGGGATAATGTTGGCCCAGAGTGGCCATAAAAGTAAACGTTATTATATATTTCGCAAAAAAAGCCATGTGTGGGTATATATTTCATTATAATCTGAAAGATATATGAAATAATCGGGATATTTAAATTTTTCTAGCTTAGACACGAATAGCTAAATAATCTGAAATTAAAATCAATCTCATTGGTTAATATTTTATCATACAATCTCATTGCCAAACTAGCGTAGTTATACACTGGTGAAATAAAAAATATTTATTTGTAAGTACAGTCACATATACACCTGCGAACAAAGCGCGTGCGCGCGGGAATCGCAATAAATAAGAATCAATGCCCAAGAGACACGCGGCGACAAAGACGTTGCCGCGTCCAAGCGCGACTTATCCCGAGTGCCGCACTGTATTCAGCGACAAATCCATGATCTACAACGCGTATTTTTCTTACTCCGAGCGTCGTCGGATCCGCGACGTTATCTCCATCGAGCAGGAGTGCCTTTCCTTATGCGCGCGCGTATTTTCGGCTATACCTTTGTAATAGAGGGCTTTTCTTCGGTAGGAGGGTGCTGGATAGAGTTTCCGCTTCGTCGCGTAGTTGCGAGGTTATGCGGAAAATATTTGAGGATCTAAACGCGATTTGATTTTTATTATACATTAGAATTGTGTTTATTAGGAAAGTATTGTCTGAATATTTTACGCCTCCGCTATTTGCACGTCAGATTTATGTAATACAAAGTATATACATATATAACGGAATATAATTTCTCTACGTCAGATGTCAAAGCTAAATAAAAATCAGAGCGACATGTTTTGAAACTTATTCTCTGAATCAATGTCCTTTACATCTGACGTACGTTTAGCAAGGGCCAATATTTTATTTATATTGCAATAATTTTATATTAAAATTTAATATTAAAATTTGATAAAAATAAAAAAATTTAATGATTTTTTAGCACTTTGAAAAACTATATTTATTTTTTTTATCAAATTTTTAAAGTAGTAAAAGTCTAGGTTTATGGTGTTTTTTCAATGTCTAATTTCACACATTTCAAAATATACTTGCTATAGACACATACACAATTTATGTTTGCTTTTATCCAATTCTGCATGACATAGCTTTTGTCTTATTAGTGTGTCTTGTAGATATTAGACTATGTTTAATAATGGTGTACACTATTAAACAACACGCTTATTGAGCTAAAAGTAAAACTAACAAGCAAATTTCGTAGAATCAATCACGAAACGCTTACATAACAGTTAGTGTTTACTTACATTCTAAAATAGAATAAGGATATTTATATTGTACCTTCATGAAATCAAACTTCCTATGAATAAAATGAATAAATAAATAACGCAAACGATCGATAGTTAATTACCTCTGTCCACTCCACCGAACCAATGAAATTGTGTCCGAACAGAAATGTCAATAAGTCACATCATAATTTTACGCGATTATTGTACGAGACTTTAATATAATTTTATTTTCATCACAATATTGGATTGTATAATTAATTTGAATTGATATGATTATCCTATATAAAAAAGAGATCGACTTTAGATTGTCACCTCTAATGATTGCAATTGGTCAATTTAAAATGAACATGTAAAATTTGATTGGCCTACGATAGGGCGCGCGCAGCGCGCACTGACACTGCTAGTTAATTCAAATTTAGAGTGTAAAGTTATCGTCAATTATTCTATATCTTGCCGAATATACAGTATAAAAGCAAGAATATTAATAACAAATAAACTAACATGTACACGGATAGAATTTCCCCATAAAAATTACCGTGAAATTCGCGGTTATCGAAGATCACCCGTCTTTTCTGGAAATTATTACGCGTATTTCCCATAATTATTGCTGTAGCGTTAGAAAAATTTACTATCGGTACGTTAATTTTTACCGGAGCAGTCGGTAAATTTTGCCTTTAATAAATTTTGCAGTGAAAGTAATATCAAAATTATAGGGACTCATGGGATTTTTTACCGAGCTGTGACGGTAATTTTTACTGCTTTTTAGTACAAATTTTACCCTGATGTAAAAGGAATATCGGAACCGCACATCGGTAGCGCTGCTAGCTACACTATCGGTGACTATTATTTTCAATGTAAATATAACCTATAAATAAAAGGTAAAAAAATGTTTTAAAACACTCAAATTTTAAATAATATTCAGAAGCCACGAAATAAAGCACAAATATGAAAGTAAATAGGTTAGTACGAATGTTTTTGAAACCTGAAATTTTTACCGTAATATCACAGGAAATTTTCCTATGTGCACCGTACAAAGTTCCGGAACGTTCTGTGTTCCTCAGTTACCATACACACCGGTAAGTTTTCCCGTGAATTTCGCGGTAGATTTTACGGAAAAATTCGCTTTATGCGACACTAATCCGTCAATAGTATAACGTATTCGAAAGTCTGCGAAATTATATATCCTATAAGTCGCTTGTATATAATTCCTCATTAGAGTATATGAACGGAAATTGAAAATGTAAGCAGGATATTTAAAAAGTTATTTCAAAACAACTGCAAAACGAATAAAGTATCAGATCAGTGCCACGTGTTATTTGAACAGGAAATTACTTTGAAAATCTCTAAAAAATGCGAATCCCGACAAAGTGAAAATGCCCCGAGAAATTCTCCGAAATCCTGCCTTAATATTCGATACACACTGCAAATACTTTCGCCACTCTTTATCCCCATCCTCTTTCCGGTCGTACATACATATATATATACACATATATAGCCCCAGGTCTACCGCCTTGAGAGCAATGGAACAATACATATACACACACAGATAGCAAGCCGTGCGTGGGAGATGCGGAGTCGGACGCCGCCGTAACCCACGCGCGCACTTGCGTGTGAAGAAATGGAGAAAAACGTCTGCGACAGCCGACAATGGGAAATCTTCTGTGTGTACCCTCGTGGGCGTTATCTGGCGTAAAAAATTACCGAATGCACTTACGCGAATTAAAGCGCTTTATTAGAGAATGGCGGGTAAGGGGATTTGATTCTGTGGCGAGGATGAGCTTGCTATGTCTGCTGTGTATGTTAATTGGAAGCGACGAGTTGAAAATGATTTGAAATAAGCCACCGTGAAGTCGAAGCAATTGTTTGAGTGGATTAGTTCATTTATACCGGGAGAATCGAGGGTTACAAATTTGGATGACAGCTGGAAGTTACAATAGCGTAATATCTATGTTCTTGTAAGATTAAAAATATTCTTAATTTTAACAAATTAAAAAATTTTTGGTAAAACGTGGCATTGTATTTTGTGAAAATTTTACAAAATTGATTAATCGTACAATGTGATTTTCATTTTTAGTTAAACAGATTTGAAATAAAATAACTAGTCAATGAAATTTATAAATATAACGATGATCTATCCAATCTGAATTTAGTTTAAAAATTTTCATAGTTAGATGTCAAAAGTAGATATAATGCCAAAATAAAGAAACACTATATTTATCAATTATAAACAAGACATGTTGTTCATATAAAACAAAACGAAAAATTGTTTACAACCCATATTACTAAAAATATCAATGTATACAGAACTTATCCTTCTAGCCATTATTATAAGCAATCAAGCTTCTTAAACCAGGGATATAGAATGAAGCACCTTTTGTGTGTCTGATACAGTATCTTTATATACAACATAGGGATGAAACTTGAATAGAATAGAATTCGGAAAAGAATGAAAATCGAATTTAGCGAATTCTTTCTCAATCGCTTTCGAGTGTAATAAATAATAATTTCTGGTATTTCTTTGAGCTCCACGAGGATCCGAGAATTGAACAATATTGAATAGAATTTCATTGTTTTTGCTTCGTTTCCGCCTTTGAAAATATTCGCAGCATTTTTTTGTAGAGTGTGTTGCTGGAGTCGAGGCGAAGAATTTTAGTAGCAATCATAAGAAAACAAATTGCAGTTAACAGAATAAAGACTTTGCTGTAAATACAACCTTCGTCTATTAATAAAAAATCTTGTTTACTAACCTGCAAAAGCCAGTTGCATAATGAAGAAGTTCATTCGTGATTTCCTTCTCTTCCCGATTGTTAAACCTAGTAATACAGACACGTTGCCAATAACAATTATAACAAACAGCAATGACAGGACCGTGAATTGTTCAGCCTGCAAAACAAATGAAAAATGGAAGAATTAAATTACAATGCCCATTTCAAAGCTTTAAATAGATAGACTCAAGTATTTATACATGTTTCTCGAAGTGATAATTTCAATCATATGTATATTAAAGAATATTTCTAACTGTATACAATAATAGTAAATATTCATTATAACTAATTTATAAAAAATATATAACTATGATATTGTAATTGATATATCCTAAAATAAATATGATTGATATTCGATATTATATCAATATACTTATTAAATAAACTATGTAATATCATTTCATTTCCATTTTTTGTGACTTATGATAAAGATAAAGAAAAAATTATTTCCGCATAAGTTATACTTGGAAAGTTAACCCGTCTGACACAGTTTCTTCTTCAGAAGTACCAAAATTTGTCAATCTAAAAGATCAAAGATTTGTCATTGTACTTATATAAAATATTATCTTTTCAAGATGAAAAGTATATAGAACGACGTAATTTTACGTAAGAAATAAAAATTGTCAGTCGTAAAAAGTGGAAAAAGAAGAACTGTCTCAACAATGAGCAAGTAATCATCGTACAAATGCAAATTTGATTTGGGTATCGCTTTCTTTGGCAAAACAAAACTATATACTTTTAAAGTTTAAAAAATTTTATATCTCTGATCTAGTAAAAACTTTTACTAGTCGTAAACTCAACCAAATTTTTTAGTTAGACTGAATAAACGAAAACACCGAATTGAAAACATATTCACATTATTTTCATAAATTAAAATAAGATTTATATTTGGAAGCATAAAATTATGAAAAATTTTTGTGATGTGTTTTGTCATAAAATCTATTTTTACATACGCACGAATAATCAACTCTAGAATTTTAAAATTCAAAGAAAAAACATTCCGACGTCACATATATTTAATCGCGTATTATATTTGTCGAAAAAAAGTTTTCGCATGCCATGCATATTAAAAAAATTCCTACAATGACATTCGCCCTTGTATTATCTACATATATACACAATTGCATCCCTTTAAACTTTTTCCCTCTTGCAATCATCAAAACATTCACGTTCCAACTCACAACAAAAGAAGCCTCTTTCTCTTTCCCTCTGCCTTTCTAGAAAAGGCATACAGGCGGACACTAAATATAGAAAGTCGAGCGCATCGGATGTAATGTACAGCAAAAAGTGCACGCGCGCGCGTTCGTATTTATCTCCGACGACGCGGTTCGCGCGTTGGGGGCACTCTCAATCAAGGATCGACGTGCGATGCCCGCACAGCAACAAAGCTACAAAGTACACAAGAGCAAAGCCGCCGACCCCTCAGTAAATTTCCGGTCGCTCGCGTCTCTTACTCGACGACTGGGATTTTTCGTCATTTAATCGTATATGTCGAGGAGGGAGAGGAAGGAAGGCAAAGACTCGCGTTAAGATTGAGCATATATGTATGCGTGTATATATAATAAGAGCACGTAATCGCGCATACGAATGAGAATATGTATCAAAATCAATGTAGTTAATAAATTGTGCATCTGTCGATGAGAAATGCTTAAATGTGATTGAGTTGGATACCAAACGTTTGAGAGTCAATTCGCTTCGCATTCGCATTCCATGATTGGAAGAGGCCAAAAGCTTTCGATTTTTTTGGCGCTGTAACTGCAGAAAAAGAAAATGCTTACGCGGCAGCTACTGATGAGATACAGATATGTATTTAATTAAGTGAGAAATGTATTATACAATTTTTATATCTGGGTAAATAATAATTAAAATGGGTTTTTCTTGTTGATAACTAGCTCCAAAAATATTGATGTTTTTTGAAAAAAATTCAAATTTTCAGATTTTTAATTGGATGTAACTTTTGAACAACTGCATGTTTTGGTTTAAAACTGTAGGGTTGTATTTTGCAGCTAGTTATCAACAAGAAAACCCCATTTTAAAGAATTTTTTAATTTTGACCTACAACAGTTGACGTGAAGTTACCCATCTATTAGATGAATATGAAATAGTTGGGAATACGGAAACGCGAATAGAAAGTTTAATCAAACTTATTCATTCATCTCGAAAGTTATAAATTATGTATATTCAAAAACTCATTCACTGGAATTGTAATTTCATAGTATAATTATATAAAAATTGCAGATAATATCAATAGTTATTTATGCTTATTTTAAATAATTCCCGGAATATTTAGCTTTCGTGAAGCTCCAAAATTTAAGTATTTGAAAGCTTTTGCAAAAGCTGCTGAAATGATACACGACTTTATCAGAGCTTAAATGTTTCATATTAACTCAAAGAAAAAGAACATTTCACAGGTATATAACTTTCATGAAAAGTTTTTACAAATATCAAAATAGAGTTCATTTTGATATGTATACTTGATAAATCTCAACATACACCGGACGAAAATTTAAAGTAACTTATACGTAATCTCCTTTTCTTAATTTAGGGTTCAAGTAAGTATACTAACATAGAAGTTTAAATTCGAATGCAGTTATTTTCAAAGACTTGATAAAACCGATATGATATTACACTCAATCTAATAAACTGCAGTAAATAACCGCATCGCGATGAAGCCAAATAAGAAGTCAGCAGCACTCGATGTCTCTTCCCTCTCTGATTGCACGGCTCTTTCTCTCTGCTAGCCCCGTATAAATCATCGACGAGCCTCATGCACAAGTATATATATAGATATAGTCGCGAGCGTAGTGTGCAAGCAAGCACTCGATTTATATATCGCTTCGACGACGTCGCCCCACACCAGTGCTGATCGCGTTACACGCGTCGCGCCTTCTCGTCATCGTTGTTTTTCTCGCCGTTCGATGGAAAATTGAGTTCTCGCGCTCTTTTTACAATTCTGCGGACGCGCCCTCGTTCTCTTTTTCTTTACTTTTTTTTAATCGATTCGAGAGGGGTTAGGTTTTCCGAGTGCCCATCGCGCTCAGCATATGCATAAAAGGTCCGGTTACGAAGATGCCACCGTGGGGGGATGGACCTCATAAATATAAAAGGAGGCGTCGCTGGTTACAAAGTCGTGATTTATTTGGCCTTAATGGATGATTTTAAGTGTCGGTCGAGCTGGGAGAAGTGTCTTAGTACGCGTGGTTTGGCGCGTTGTTTGCGCCTTGCTCGTGTAATCTATGTTTATCTTGACGATGAAATTAATTAATTGAGTGTAATAAAATTGAATAAAATGGCTTTTAAATAGTACTAAGGCATATTATAACTACAAAAAAGTTTGTCCTTTTTTTATTTGGGTAATTTAAAATGTATAGGAATTTATTTAAGTGTTTATTGTGATTATCTATAAATTCTCAAATGTAAATATATTTTAAATATAATTGCTGTATAAATATTTATATACTATTCGATAGAAATTTTTTGTGTAACTTTAATGAATGATAATCACTTTATATGTGTCAAACCAATAAATAATAAGAGCTATTTGTTAAAATAATTATGAATTCAATTGCGATAAAGTTTAATAGCCTATAAAATTATCTATTTCTGGAGTCATCTTGTGCAGTATAATAGAAAAACAACATTAATCATTGAAATGATAGTTCAACTAATTTTTTGTACAAGGTAATATTATCTTATATCAATAGTATTATAAGTGATGTTGTTTACAAGTGCATTAATATTCAATGCTCGAAAAAATTTTTGGTGAAATATCTGGTGAAAGTAATATAGTTTTTACCTGTAAGTGTAAGTTTTTACGTCATCTGTACACTGAGAGAAGAATTTGTTTCTAGTTAATAAGAAAATATATTAAACATATACAAAAAAATTTATTTACATTTACTCTTTGTGAACTCTTATTAACTAAGCATATTAACTATTAATATGCGCATCATTAATAGTAATATGTTGGAATTTCAATCAAACGTTTTCACATTATAATTTGCTTATTTCCTCAAAATTAACTATTTTAGTATTATCTGTTACTAAATATATTAACTATAAATAAATCCTTCTCTCAGTGTAGTATATAAATCTAAAAATATATGTATTACTTATTTATAAAACTAATTAAATTAGAATAATAAAATTGTATATCATTTTAATGTATAAATAAAATCTTTTAATTTTTTAATCTAAAACATCGGGTTGAAAATACAATAATTAACAAAAATAAATTATGTATTTTCTCATTTACATTATTGAGTTATTAATAATACGTGCACACGAACCCTTGTATAAGAAGAGAAGGGATCCTAAAAATAATTCTGCCTAAATATATTATCTTAATATTATTTTAGACTCAATTCAAAGGTTTGATCGGTTCATGTTTTATTCAATTTGATTATCATATATTAATTACTTGAATTTTACATAATACAATTTACCTTACATTTGCATTAAATGCTGTTTACTTAATATTTCATTCAATTTCATTTTTAATTATAAATGCTAAAAACATTATCGAACACTTTCGGGCAAGTTAACCGTACGATGAAGTCTCATCCCTTTACATTTAACGAATAACCCATTAAAAATATTTTTCTCCCGATTAATTACCATAATTTTGGCCATATCTTACAGTAATGATCCGATTTCTTCCACTCATGAAATATTCAAGTACCCCATCATTAATATGAAACAATATTGTGATTTACGATGTTATATTAGTGGGAGGTTAAGCGAAACAATCGATCTGATTGTCAGTCTAAAATGCTCCTGCCAAGCTTCGTTAATTTCCATCGAAACAGATTACAATATTTGATATTTATAATCAATATTGAAGCAATACAGCGCGTGTACCAAGTTGATGTTAATACACATACGGTCAGTTTATACGGAAGATATTATTTTGTCATTTACCTTACTTTAATGTAATAAAATTGGACTCGCTGAATAAATTGTTAAAAGGCCACGCCACCTTAATATTATTTTTAATTATGACGTGCCATATTCTCTTTAATAACCCTTCACTTTATGTTCTAAAACCAGCACTTTGACGAGGTTGTAAAACTGATGTGATCATCAGAATTAATAGTGTTATAGATGCATAGTTATTACGAAATATATAATATACGTATAGAGTGACATAAGGCTACAAAGAAAGCTATCTTGAGTTATTCGAACAAAGGAAGAATTTAACAATGAAGGGTGTACCTTTTACTTTCTTTGAGAAAACTGTAGGAATTGAAAGTCGGTGTAAACAGGAGCTAGGGTCCGAGCATAAAGTGAGATAAGCACGTTTAAATTTCGAACTTTGGAAAACTCAGTATTGGGGTAGATATTAGTCAATCGCTCAAGCCGAAATTCGAACACGGCGAGGTTACGGTAACTAAACATTCTGCATCGAGAGTTCAAGGATTTGGATGTTTGAGTTAAACTATCAAAATTTATATTTTTTTTTTAAACAATAAATATGATTTTTTCAGAGGTATAATTAGCTGTATTGTTGAATTTATTGTTATTTTAATATCAAAACTCATTTTTTTGGTCAAAATTTAGCAATTTTGATCTCTAAAAATGATTGATGTAACAACATAAAGCTTGTTTCTATAAGTTTCTTTACAAGACACATTTTCAAACCAGCAAATGAATAAAAAGCTAACGTTTTTTCAAGATTATCAGTTATAGAAGTTTCATTAAAATATTTAATAGTGTCAGTATTTAGCAGTTCATTTCTTGTCTTCAACCTCGAAGAGATTAAAAATTGGACTGATGGTTCTATTGAATTTCATATTAGTTATGTTCGATTTCCACAAAGCATCATTACATAAAAGTATTTTTGACCAACTTGTTTTCTATTAATTTCTATTTGAACATACTCTAATGCGTTTACAACTCATAACCGATGTAATAATCAACATAAAGCCATAACTATACAAATTTTCTGTAAAATTGAGCACTTGATCCGTATCAATTAAAACTTTTAATACCACTATATCTCTTCGCTACGCATCGCTGCAGTATATCTACATATATATGTATATGAATCGAGTTGGTGCGCAACCGAATTACAACTTCAATCAGAACTCGTGCGTTTTTTATTAAACCCTCGACCTAGTGATATTATATTCGCGCAAACTTATAATTGACGTAATCGTAGTTAAAAAGCCGCTAAGTATAACGCCCCGCTGTGCTGAAATCTATACATAACTGTGTGCACGTGTATGCATTAGAACACAGCAAATTGAGAGATCAGCGGAGAGACAGAATTAATCTCCTAACATCATTCCCAGCCAAACGCTAAACGTTATCTGAAGCTCGTCCACTTTGTACGATCTACTCTCTGCACCTGAATGTGCGCGTACTCGGGTCCTACACTCGACATCCTGTTTGATCGCATACGTCCACGCGTGTTTGTGTATATATATGTAATATACACATTTCCTCTCAGCGCGCTTCCTGATTCATTTGCTCGTGTGTGTATATATTCGCGTACCTATGAAAATGACATTCCGACAGCATCCGGATACAAGATGGCCGAGTAAATAAGCTTACGTGCTATAGAATAATAATCCACCGTCAGACGAGAAGCAAAAGCACAAACGACGTCGAGTGTATAAATATATATATTATACCTATACATATGCGCACGTTATATACTTCACAGTGGCCACTTCCGATCTCGTAATTACGCAGTAGCACAGTCGCGTTCTCTCACGTACTCCCTCTTTTTGCCATATACACGACGAGTGAAACTATACCACCAGGCGCGCTCCAGGCCGTAAATTCGCGGGCGCGTGTGCAGCTCATGCAACGTATGCGCGCACACGCGGAGAGCTCGAGAGGCGATAATACTGGCGCGAAGAAACTCGTAAAACTCGCCCCCCCCCCTCCGCCGTACGGGATTTTACATGTCGATGAATAATGCAAAAGTACTCACGGGTTTTTTTTTCACGTGCGAGTGGCTGAATTTTCCCGACAAAACTGCAGCTCGTGATGTGGCGATTAGAAAAGAGAGAGAGAGAGAGAAAGAGAAAAAAGGATGGATATATTCGACGGGACAGTAGGTTACATATATATGTGTATACGTGCACTGGATTGTAGTGGCTTTTTGCATGTGGCTTTTTGTGATGTGCAATTGTGCACGCAGTTGTCGTGAATATATAGAGATGGGCACTTTGGTAATGGCCGTCCGTAAACCGTTCGTTCTCGCACAATCAATTTTATGGAAAACTTCAAGTATGGATATATGAGAATGTAGCATGAGGAACTTGTGACCGGGACCGTAAATCAGTCTCGCTTCAAGTTATTGCTCAGCAATGCACAAGCTCGTGAGCAAACAAGCAAGCGCGAGCTTTCGAGTTTACAGTCAAATTGCGTCTAATGTGCCGTGCACGTGCAGCGCCGACGCGCGCTTATACAGTGTGGCTTTCTTAATCCTCGACTTTATGCGTGTTTCTGTTTACGTATTTTGGTATATATAATAATATGTACTCGGAGAAACGTAAATGATATACCAAGGTGATTTGCATTTGCGCAAAAGAAGTCATTTTCTACGGGGTAATTGAATGTGCAATATTTCATGTTTAACGATGGTTTTTACAAAAACTACATGAAAGAGGAATCCTTGTAAAGTGTATACTTAAAATGTATATGCGTTTCTTGTGAAGTGTTCGAAATACAGTTCTACTATCAGGTTAAGTGGATTTATTCTATGTTATATATACGAACGTAAATACGTATATATGGAAAAGTAGAGGAATATTCAGGCACGTGTAGAGCTTAATACCTTTTTTTTTCTCTGGAGAGCGACACTTTTTGGGGACAAAAATACACTAGGCTGAAAATATTGGATTTTTCTTGTAATGGAAAAATTTATGAAATGGAATCAAACGTTGTGAATTTACATCTAAAGTGTGCACATTATTTGCATATCTAGCCGAGCTCGTTCATGCTCCACTTTAATTTCTCGCATTTAAATATTTTTTACACAAGAGAATTTACAACCCGTGTGTTTTCTGGCTAATGCTCTCAAGTTTCTCTACACTCCGAATGGAAACATAACAATATCTGTTTCTGTACAAAAGGCGCGCTTTTAAAATATCTCGTAAAATCTATATAATACGAAATGAAAAAAAAATCTTTTTAAATTTCAAAAATAAAATTCTTGCTTTTTAATATTTAAGACGAACACTATATAGCAAAACTAATCTAAGGTATATGATCGACGTCAGCTAAAGACACACCATCCACCGACTAATTACCGCAACGACATCCCATCCGACCAGCAATTACCAAGATCAAATTATAATTCAATCCGACGTACTCACACATACATATATGTATATACACACAGTCTAGCAAACTCATCGTCGCTTACGGGACTATTCACTCGTGGCCACATGCAATTTGGGCTGCATCGAAACCACGGAAGCGCTTATTAGAGAAACGCCGAATGTAGCGTACTCTCGACGCAACGGGAGCTTTCCCGCGAAACAATCAAAATGCCTAATTCGGGCACGCGTTTAACCGCCCGGAACGACGACGCGGCGGGTTATGCACATAAGCGATAATATAAACATTTCACAGGCCATTTGCGAGATCGGTATCGCGATGGTTATACAGTTTTCATTTGCTGTCGACGACGGGTGTTGGGGTATGAACTATCTTCGTGAACTTTGAATGTTTGATGAAGTACTATTCGACGCTGTCTTCGAATAACGTTAGTTTTTTAATGTTTTTTAAACAGTTTTCTGAGTGACAGTCGCGAGATTAGCAAAGTAGCGTTAGTAGATGTATTATTATTCGTGCATTATCAACTTTGATGATTCGATTTGTTTTTCAAATATAACTTTGTAATTTAGCGTTAATTTATGTATGATGGGAATGTCTCATGAAGTCGAATGAGTTTGAAACTTTTTTTTATGTGCAACACAATGCGCGCCAAACTTGGTAATCTTAAAGCCTTATAACTTTGAATTACGCGTCTTATTTTATTTTTTTCTCTTCTACTGTCATAAACATCACATAAAGTTTCTAATTTTACATTAAAATAACGTCGTAAAAGATTACTTTGGCGTTTATTGAAAGAGACTTCTAAAGTTACGCGAAAATGCATTTCCTTCGCTGAAAAATCATACATAAATTATCATAAATAAAAATGCCTTCTTCAACATAAACTTAAATGACATTGTTATATAGCAAAAAAGCTGAGAGGTCCAAATTTTTTATTTGAATTCCAGAAGTACAAACTCGAAGACATAATTATATCCCTCTGTATCATTTAATACCAGCTTCGATGAAACGCAAACAGTTTGCTTACGTAACCATTCATTTCTACATATGTAATCCTCGACTTATTCGATCCTCTGACTTGATCTGGACCTTCCAAAATTACAGTATACTTATACACGTGCTGACGGAAGAAAACAAAACAGCCCATTATCGCAGCTGATAATTCAAGGGCTTCGCTCCGCGTTGATGCAATTCAGGGGGACGACGCGCGCTGCTGTTGTCTCCAATTATTGCCCGCGTCACAAGTGCGAAACGCAATTGCCCGTAGGCGCGGAGTGCGTTCGCTGCTCGACGTAGTTTCAGAAATGACGCTGCGGGCACAGCAACACCGACGAGTATTAATTTCCGTGCGAGCGCAAGAGAGAGAGAGAGAGAGAGAGAGATCGACGTGTGCGTTTATGGTGGCCTTCGCTGCCGATGCTGTCGAGAATGATTGTTTCCATAAAGATAGATTGTTGTTTGACGATATTTACTATGTTATTTTTAGTGCGACGTTGATTGCACGAGTTTATTTTTGGTCGTCTATTGTACATATATTCGATAAAAATAGAGGGGAAATGTGATTTACAAATTACAGATGCATTAAATAGAAATTGTGTCACAGCTGCTCAGTTTAAAGTGTCGTCGATATTAGATTTTTATAAATTGACGATACTACGGAGGATATTTGAAAGTTATTTTTGGAATTTATATATAATGTGAATGTATTCAATGTATAAATTACTTAAAATTTGAACTTTAGCAGCAGCATCTTTTCTTTCCGCATAAGAAAAAAATGTCTCAGTTATGGATCAAAAGCATCTTCAACTTCAACGTATACATATATGTTTTTATTTTTTCGACTTTTTTCAATAGTATAACAGTTTATTAAAATTGTTAATATAATAATTTTAAACTTCATTTGAGACCATTAAAGGGTATCTGAAATTTTGTAATAATAATATCGAAAGAGGAATTAAGAAATCGATGGTCTCTTGAACTGAAGTAAATAGAGAGACGAGGTTTAACATTTTATAAAAAATAAAATGCATCTACCACAACTTATTTTATACTTATTATACAAAATAATTCGACTTTTCTAAGCTTTCATAGTAGATGGTACCATTACATTTTGCAAGTTCCAACTTAATTATATCTACTCGATATTAATAAAATGAAGTTCATAATGTGCTTAAGAAATATGAGATATCATTTTTAAATATTGTCTCGCAAAACAGGACAAGATATTTTATTTTGTTTCGTTATCAGATTTCTTATTTTGGCCTCAAATTAATATTTTTTGGAAAAATATGTCTCCATGCGATACATTTTATAATGCATAATTTTTTCTTTAAATACACGATGCTTGATTTTTTCTTTCAATACAAGATGCTTGATTTTTTATACAAGACCGACAGAAAAATGTAGCCGTTTTTATACTCTTTTGAGAAGTTCTTCTAAATGGGTAGCTTCCTACACGCCAGCCTTGTTTAAGAAATTGAACATCTCGTAGCTTAACTTACAAATAATATATGCGCAACACGTGCGATGTGTCTTCTTAATGAAACAAAACACCTGTATCTCGTATTAGATACGTTACTCTACGTTACTCTACGTTTACTCTACGTTTTATTTTCCATTCAATTAAATAAGCTACACGCGATTGTCTAGAGAATATTGACCTATCTAATCGGTTTGTTCCCCCAAAGCATTTGTTACGGAAATAGTTTGTTTTCTCCAAGCGTCAAAAATCTCGAATGCAAATAAATAACATGAATAGAATGACGAATAGACGTCAATAGCTAAAATTAATCATGAATTTAACATGTTTATCGTTCAATTACCGCTCATTATTCACAATTTTTAATAAGATAAGCCATAGAACGCTATATCACACACCAGGGGTATGATAAATATGACACGTACGTTTTTATTTATTGAATTACCACGCGATCGCCCACGTGAATCTAAACAGGCGTGAGCCTGGTATATCGAGTAAACATTCAATCATCCAATCAATCAACCTTTTTTCTATTTATAGCGTTACGCGTACGCTATAATCGCCGAAATAAGAAAACTGTAAGGCTGTTACACGTACGCATGTATATGAATGGATTGGGTTTGATAAAACGCGTCTCCACGCGCATAATAAATGAATCGGAATCTTGACGTCTCTGTCTTCCTTCGTTCAATATTTGTTCGAGTATTTTATCTCCAATATAATACTGTTCAAATTGTTAATGTGGATATTAGTGAATTTATTATTTATAGGGGTAAATTATATTATCATATAGACATCAAAGCCGTTAATAAAATTTTATTTGAAATTTAGTGTTTATGAACATTTGGGATAATATTTGAATGCTCACCTTTGCCGTTTATGCCAATAAAGGACTCAATTATAGGTATCTATTTACAAATGAGGTTTATGATTATAAATGTTTATGAACTAAAGCTTAATATTGACATAAAGTACTGGTACAAAGTACATCAATATCTATACTGAAAATAGCCTAACATTATTGTAACTACATAAATATTTCGTTGCTGCAGTTCAACTAATGTAGCTTTATATGTTTGATTATTAGTGAAACAAGTAGTTGTATTACAGTTATATTTATTGTAGTATATTCAGTTGTCTGTTAATTATATACTATATATTTAATTAAAATTACTATGTTAAGGTATTCAAATGCTCATAATAGCAATTGTACTCAGCAGCATTGCAAAGACGGTATCGGTGTGACGACATTGAATCTGCTTGTATATAGCACATTGCAATCATTGTTTGTCTTTTTATTACGAGCACAGTTTGAATAGTTTTTATCACTGTTATAGTATTAAGTTCACTGATTTATTTGGACGGTTACAGAAAATGTTCGTGAGGACACTGGCGATTTCATAAAATAGTGGAACTTACTATGGATGATTTAAACATTTTTCAGCATACATTGTTAAGGTATGCCAAATGATAAAAGTGTATATAATTAACGGATACATCATTTATTCAATCATATAATTTATGCAATTGTTTATTATTTTACAATCAAATAACAGTTTCATTTACTCCAGTTCGTCAACTCCTTAAAAAGATAAGCAATTTCGCAGAGCAATAGAGCAGAGAATACTGCAATTTTTCATTCTGGTTTCAATAAAACTCGGCAAACACCTGTTGTATACAGAGCGATACAGCCCATTAATTAGTTCTCGACATTAATTTACAATCCAATATCTTTTGTCGGGCAAGTGCACACTGAGTAAGGAGAGAAGGTAAAAATATACACAACCTCCTCGGCGTGTCTCTCAAGCGCTTTATATATCTGTTGCACAAGTGTACGTAAATTAAGTTAGCAAGCGGCCGCGGAGAGCTTATCTCTCCCCATCTCTTTGCCTACATCTCCTTTAAAGCCACGCGCATGCTCATACATACATACTCATATACCCACAGACATATATACATGTATAAGCGCGCACAAACGCGCTCTCCTTTCTTGCCCGCCTCATGCGCGCAATTCAAAAGGACCGCCGAGATTTTTTCCGAAAGCAGAACAGAGAGACGCACGGCCAAGAAAAGTATATACAGCCATCGTTAAAGCGCGGAATATCCCTATAAATAACGGTTCGAAATCCACGCCAGCCATCCATCTCTGCCTCAGTCGTGATTCATCTCTCTTTCTTTTTCTCTCCCCCCTCTCTCTCTCCCACTGTGGCGTCGCCACATGTTCTCGGTCCATTATTGCATAACTGTTTCGCGTCCTCGCGTTCGCGCGCGAGCGAGCGACGATAACAATCGTCCGTTTGTGCTTATACAGAAGCGCTGAGAGCAAGCAAGCAAGCAGAGAGAGAGAGAGAGAGAGAGAGAGAACTCGGCAAGGAGAGGGATAGCGGCTTAAGGGAAGCTTTAGCGCGCATCGCACTAACTCTCGCGAAGGGCAGCTTCGAGGTTATTTGATCGACGGAACGATGATGGGCCAAGGAGAGATGAGAAAGAGAGAGAGAGAGAGAAGAGGAGGAGGAAGCGTTGACCTTTTTTGGGAGCTGGAGAAGGAACAGTCAAGGAAGTTCCGCGCGCGCACCATATTGCGTTCGAGGAGGGGAAATATGCCTGCGATGATACGTAGCAGGAGGAGGAACTTGGTTTTAATTAACGCGAGAGTCATGAGGAAGTGTGGGGGAATATCGTTATGCTCCGAATCGTTTGAATCGGATTACCGGCTGGATTAAGTTGCCTGTGGATTTCGACGAGGGAGATAATTGAAATTTGAAAATACTTTTTGATCATGCGGTATCGCGTTTGATTACGTGAAACATCAATGTAATTCACCATATCGCCAGTGATTTTTTTTTCAGTAATTGTCAATGTTCGTAATCGAATAATATAGGAATAATTCAGAACAGCAATCTTTTGTTATAAATTGTGAAATGATGCATAATCTACTAGAATCTTATATTTTCAGTGACAATTTTTTTATTTATTAATAAATTCTTTATTGTAACTTAAATTATTACTGTTATAACTTTTTGCAGTAAAATAATATACGTATATGTATTCTCTTCTTTTACGTACAAAAAGATACATTTTGAAGTCAAACACAAAGTTAAAGATTTATAATTCTGAGTATACATTTTAAGTTTAATGAATAAGTTTTATATTCAAAAGAAACTTGCCGTACTTATTACCGAGCTTCCTTCATAAATACAGCTAACAAGCTAATTAAAATACAAAAAGACTGCATTTTTTTTAAGTAAATGGTGCGGAAGAATGTTTTGATCTACATAAAAGTGCGGTATACAGAAGCTAAGATATTATAGCGCACTTTATTCCCTAATAAGTAGAAAAAAGCGGCTTTGTTCGTACAGGTTTTACTACTGAATCTATTAATGATTGTTGTACATTCTTCTTCTTTAGTTCTTCAAAATTAAATTTTATTTTTTTTGTTATAAATATTACAACTTATTTTCATTGTTACAATATCATCATTAAAGTAAGGTTAATAATTATCAAATGTAAATTAAACTACCGAATAGTTTAAAATAGATAAAAAATGTACTTAGATACCGATATCTTAGTTTCTCTTGTCAAGAAACAAAATAATCAGTTTTCAATCCAAACTATATAAATTTTATTTATTATAACTAAACAACGACAACCAGAACGCTTACCGCAGTTACTCGACGAAAAAAAAAGAAAGGAATCCCAGTAACCCGGAACCACTCAACCTGCTTCATATACCCTCACGTCGCACGCGCGTGTGCTCCTGTTTCCCTATAATACACGTGAGCCGAGGACCTGTTCGCTACGGCACTTTAATGCGCGCTCGTCGACGACGAGGACGTCGCTCGTGAAATCGCCGTCGGCGCCCCTTTATCGTCTCGGCAAGCCTTAGAAACAAACGCCTTAAATGGCGCGCTGATCGGCGATGCGCGAAGGTAACGATGGGGACGATGGCGCAGGCCGGTTGGATTCTCCTTGATAATAGCCATGTGCGGGCTTTTCACCGACATTATAGAATTTTGCGTGGATCATCTGAATGAGATTTTGGGGTTCAATTGGCGATGGTCCGTGGGAAATACAGTTGTTTGCGAAATGCGCACATTTTTTGGTGAAATTCTGCTGTTTTTAGTTTTGGAGAGTTAGAAGTTTTGATTTAGGTCACATGAGTAAAAAAACAAAAAATTTAACGAATTTCCGTTTTAGATTTTGAATAACAATATTTGTTTTTTATATATATATCTATTATATATATATATATATATACACGAAGAAATAAACGTAATTGTTCGAATATTTGATTAAAATACATATTTATATTTAGCAGCACTGGTGTAAAGCATTGAAATTCAAATAACGTACATCAATGCGAATTTGAATCTTTACTATATAATACAAGTGATTTGAATTTGATTGTACTAAAACTGTATTCTGTATTTTCACGACTATGCAAACATTTGTTAAGAATATTTGGTATTCAAAATTGTTTTCTTTTAAAATTATTTTCTAACTGTTGACGCTTTAGTAAGTTTTTTTTTTAAACTTCCTAGTTATCTGATTGGTAAATTTGAGATGAATTCGATCCTATATCAATATTGACGATACAGCTTTTCTAGTGATAACAAATTCAGATTGACTAAAATAAATAGATACTGAAGCAACTAAAAATGGTATATTTATTGTTGGTCTAATAAATGAATAGGTAAAATTTTGTAAGTAAAGTACAATAAACACGTACTTATGTATTCAAATTTGAATATGAATAACAAAGTCGCTAGTAACTTTGAACCTGTATATTTGAATGTATACCAACGAGTATTTAGGGTTAAATAATCAATATTAACAATAGATAATACGATTCTCCAGTCATTGTCTTCTAAAATTATAACTTCTTTGAGTCTTCGAATCTACAAAATTTATTAAATTTAAATTAGAATCCTTTCAAAAATTCAATTTTATAATAACTATCTTTCATTTATAACATTTGAATAATACCCATACAATCGCATACTAGCCAAAGGAATTTAATTAAGTAATTTAATTAACTTTGAATTGAAACCTGACATTCCTGAAAATTTCTGATACTTACACTGACGTAGCACGCGCGTATCGCAAGCACGACATTTCCAGTTCCATCGATCAAGTTCGTAATGCGATTGCATTTTTCCACTCATTACGGGAGCTGATGAACTGTGAAAGACGGCTAATTGATTTGCTCAAAGCAATCCAAGTCAGCCATTGTAGTCGGTTGGCGCACGCCTTGGAATCGATATCTGCGAAAGCGATGGGATTCCCGAGATTCTCAAACGCGAAAGTCACGCGTGCTCATGTGCTCTCTGAGAAATACAATTCTTAATCAAACGAAATGATCTATAAATAAATTTCTATTGTAGTTACAATGAAGAGAAGTTTATTATAAAAGCTGCATGATATCTTGTTATTTCTGTTTACTTTGTGAGTATTTCTGAGAATTCACACGAAGCTTTGTGATACACGCACTATTCTCCAGTATGGACATATGCTATATATATTTATATAATTGAATTTTGCTGCTGTACATTCTTTTCAATGAGATTCCGTAAATACACTTACTATTTATGCGTATATCTTTTGTCGATTCTCATCTTGAAAGTGCAACAGGGGCTTTTGGCCATTTCAAAATAACGTAAATTTTGAAGGAATTTTTGGTTAAAAGGGGTGGGCAAAATTCTCAACTCAACTATATAATATAGGAAAACATTTCTTTCTCTATGATTTGATACTATTTTTCTTCTTAACATACAACTCGCAAAACAAAAATAAAATTTTGGAAACTTCTGTTGACAAAACTGCTAGACATATTTTGTTTTTATGATTCTAAAAAAATAATCACTCTCTTCCTGGACAACCAAAACTGCCAAAATGATCTCGAAGAACAAGATTCGTAATATACAATATAGACTTATTTCTTGCTCTCCGGACACAGCAATACGAGCAGTGCGTGTTTCGACGTTCGTGAAAATCACGCAGGCGTGCACGTACTTATATACGCCAGCTTGCCCTTTGAACGAAACCACGCGCTAGCGCAATCCATCACTTATATACGGCACGAGAAATAGGCTGCTGCGCCAAGCAGCGATGCGGAAAAAAAAGTCAGCCAGGGATATAACATACTCGGCAGTTAATATCCCTTCTCGCACGTATATAGCTGGGCGAGATGAGCGGCTGGCACGCACAACGCGCATATATACACGTGCAGCCGTTGAAATACGGCGAGCTGTAAATGCTCTTGTCTATTTGCGTCGTGGGCTTTTTGTCGCGCGAGCGCGCGCGCATATATAGGGACAGCGGCGAATGAGGTGATGGGCGTGCGGGATTTCATAGACAGCTCGTTAATTAGAGGGCGGTGCTTTGTTGGCGCTTTGCTAATGGTGCGGCTAGTATATATATATATATATATATATATATATTTGAGTTTCGTCTGCCACTTGAATTCTTGTTTCTATTCCGAGATTCGGTTTTAATTCATTGATTTTCGTCAGTTAATTGTTTAATTTTTTTCATATGTTAAAAGAGAATAGATCAATTCCAAATCCGATGTATAATTAAAAGTATAATTTCTTTAAAGCTAAATTAAATAATTAGGTATCTGATATTAATGCGCTTTACATTGCAGAATTAATTAAAATTAAAATTCCTTTATCTAAAGGTATTAAAATACCTTTGATATAAAAGTGATGTATTTGATTTTAAAAAAATATTAATAATAAAAATAATTCATTTTAATTGAGCGAGACTTTCAAAATAATATTATGAAGTATATGAGCAATATCTCCATGGAGGCGTACGGGCGCAGTCTTTGTCATTCGATTTTCACCCAGAGACGCATCTACATACGTGCAGTAGGTGGGAGAAATACACGACGCGAGATTTGTCCTCGTGTGTAATAAGGATATTTCGTTCGAGCATTGTCGGTATGCGGGTATGCGCATCGCGTATGTACGTGTGACTGTCACGTATTATCTGGATAGTACACAAGTACGGAGTCATATGTATTGAAATGTTCAGACCTTTGACAATGTCGTTGTTCGTCCGTCGTAATATGGAGGGTTTACAAGAGATGAACTATTAGAGCTTATGATTGAGAACGGAGTTTTAGTAAACGTCAATTGTTGTGAAAACATTTTCAAAAAATATATAATTACATCCTGCTTGAAGTTTGACCAGCTTTTCTGCTTAAGCTGTTACAAATAAACTAATTTGTTAAACGAAATATAGCTATAGTGTGCAGTTTTTAAACTATGTCATCGGTTACCGAGAACATGAAGAGTACACATTGGATGTGTTCTAACACCTATAGACAAAAAAACTCTACAAGTTTAAGCAAAATTTATAGTGCCAGATTTCTGGCTAAAACGTGAGGTTTTTACGTGGATTGATCTAGTTTCTAGCTAAAAATGAACAATATTCTGAAAATTAAATAACTTATATCTAAAATATGGTTAAGATTCCTAATAGACTATACACAGCGTTGTATGTACGTTTTTTTAATAATTATGTTAAAAACATGTATGTATAGTTTCTAAAATTTTACGAAATTCGTAAAAATATAAAAATAAAATACATTAAAAGCTTTTTGAAAGAGCTTGAAGTAAGTGAAGCCGTTGGATGTTAATTAGCTTTTTATCTTTTATTATTAAAATAAACGTAAAGTTACGAATAATACTTTTCTTTCTCAAATAATAATTCGACTGCAAATACTTTATGCTTTTAGTAAATTTGGAAACAGATGTTGTAAAAAGAAAATATTCATAAAAATTTAGCCACACCCTATAAAACATTACATTTGACATTAACGAACCTATAATTCAATATTACCAAAGTTCTCTAAGTTTTTTTTTCAATTAATGGAAACACATTTACAGGAAATACCGAATTTTCTGGAAACTCCAAAAAAGCAAAGCACAACTTCTGATTATTTTTAATTAAGCCTCAACATGTGACGCATGTTGCAATAGCAAAAGAGAACTATATCCGTTAAGCAAAATTTCCAAATGACGATTCGCTAGATCTATTTGCTCGTACACGTTTTTCAAGTGAAAACGAATTCTCAACCCACTCGACGCTTTGCATTGCAAAAAAAAAAGATTTAAAAATGAATTGCATGTACCTTTCACATTGCATTTCCTGCAAGTTGTGATATTAACAAGGTTATAAATAGAAAAAAATTTTTAAAAAACAGGTTCACAAGTAATTAGATGATTAAGTAGAATTCACGTTATTTAAAATTCGAATATATTCTTTGAATGATAACGAAAGTAATTTCACAAAATCAGTAATTGATTTTTAAATAAGAAAATTTTTCACGTAGTTTGGATAAAAGGCTATCTTTGATAGAAAGAAAAATAGAACGCCTATAAGAGAATTTATAATAGTTTAAAATTTACTTGATAAAGCTGCAGTAACAAAGATTTCGAAAAACTGCTTTTTCCAAAAGTATACTTTCTAAGATTGAACTAAATTATTTGATCTTTAATATATCAGAAACATAGTATAAAAAACATTCTAAGATACAATAGAAGTTTAATCGAAAACTCAACTTTTAAAGTAACACTAATCCTACCTTAAAAAATGATGGATTTGTTGTGAAATCATTTTATTCGTGATTTTATTGGTGGAAGTAATTGATTGCTAGGTTACAAAAACAAAAGTGGCGTGCGAAGCGCGCTTAGAGATGACTAGTCTAACAACATATATAATAATGAAATCATAAAATAAACTTTGAAGTTTCCTTTTAACCACTACGATAAAATAAAATTTAAAAGTTATTCAAAAAGCAAAAAAGGGCTTACTTTAGACTGTTTTAAGATTATGTCCAAAGTTTATAACGTAGTTTATATTCGACCAAAATATGAGGTAGATCAAAATATTAATAACATTTCATACATAGAAATTTCAGATATGATGTAATTTGCTGTACTTTTAAATTTTAATTGTTAAACCAATTTGAATGCAACCATCAAAACAGTATTTATATTTTCGTGTCTAATTTTTTTTTGCAAATGAAATCTTTTGTTAATTTCAAACAGAAATGAAGTAGAAACTCTTAGAAAGAAACTCAAGTAGAATTTTGCTGAACGTCAAAGCAAAATTAATAAAATTAAAACCAAAAATAAGAAGCTAATTACTCGAAATCAGGTTAGAATGTACATAAATTAACGCAAGTTGCTCGACAACGTAAGATATAGAAGCCGAATACCCAATTAGACGATAAATTGATTATCGGCAACTCAATTTGCCTGAGCGACAGAGGAATTGAAAGTTTTTAGAGTAATCACGACACACACGTACATGCACGACGATTTTAACGGTGTGTGCGTAGGATGTGAGGAAAGTTATTTCTCCTCCTTTCCTGCTCTCGAGACTTGCAAAAGAGCTGCAATATAGTACTTAATGGAAATCATCGGAGAGTGGGTAAAATATGGAGTTAAAAATGCCGAGGGAGATGCGCAGATGGGAGTAAGTTGAAGAAGCCGCATCTCCATTCTTATTAGATCGCAAATTCATCCATTTCTGGAGAGTATTCTAAATTTAGTTGCAAGCGTCAATTAGTTTACCCACCACATTTGCGGTTTTATCTATATTGGCAGAACTAAAACTATGAATTTTAATGGATGGTTGAAAGCACTCTCAACTAGCCACAAAATCGTTAATAGACTATTTAATCGAATGGCTTACAAAGTTATCTAAATATTACACTAACTATATTTTTATCAAAACGATAATGGAAATAAAATAAAATTATAACAGAAAATTTTTGAATCATCAAATCTACACAGACGTTGCAATTAGAGTTTGTAGTCCTTTACTAAATTATGTGTTCTTCTACCGTAACCTTCACTGCATGAAATTTGTTCGACTTCAAAGCTGCAATTTCAGGAGTTTTGCATATATGATGACTAACGCACGTCATCTGTAGCAGATGTTATGGAGTCCAAGATACATAAACAGAAGAGAGTGACGACTCACTGAAGCTGACGTTTAGCAAATTTCGTTAGTTTTTCGCGCTATCTTTGGGACTTTATAATATCTTTTTAAATAAAACGTGTACCATAATTTTTTCACACAAAATATTTATACACGCTTACAACTGAAAATTCTAAACAACAATTTTTCATCTGTATGTATGTAAGAAAAATAATTATTTGAAAATTTTTAAAAGGCTCCTCTTAATTTATAATAGAAACTTATGGATATTCCCAATTTAGATGCCCTGACCACTAAAATCTGTCATACGCACACAGATGACTCGAGCAAATTAGCTTCATGTATTCAGATAACCAATATTATAGCAGAGATTTCAATTTCAATACGGCCACCTCCATCAGCTAAATATAATAATCATACCCTTCATTTATAATAAGGACCGTTTTACAGTAAATAGGTTAAAATGTAACAAAAAACGTAAGTATTTTATGTAATTATTTAAGCTTGAATTATGTCTCTTATATCTATACTTCCATTATATATAAATACAGAATTATGATTACAATTTTTATACAAAATATATTTGAATTATTAACTGTGTCGTAGTACTCATCTGTATCGAAACCTAAATAGAATTGCAATTGTCAAGCTGAAGTGCGAGTTCCATTAAACATGGAATGTCTCTTAACCAACGACCACAAGCCTTCCTATTCTGAGATGCACTTTGGGCATATTCATTTATAGCTCCCAAAACCAAAAGTCTAAAATAAATCTCATCATACATGCATGTGCGCGAGACCAAAAATATTCATCATATATTTGGCGTGCTCGTACTAAATGAGATTCGGAGATGCAATTATATTAATGTCAAGACCGACACGCGACTCTGTTGTAGTGTAGAGTAACAGTGAACATCGAGTGAAGGGCTTTGCTTCATTTTCCGCAATTTTCTCTTCCCTCTTCCGCACTTTCGCGAGCGAGTTCTGTTAAGTGAACCTAATAGAATCCGTTATCAAAGTGCGAAAAATGCTTTGCGAGTGAAAACGAGAAACAATTTGGGCATGTTTCGCGCAAGAGCATCAATTTTTGTTGTTTGAAAGGACAAAGGACCTTTTCGACTTTTTCAGCGAATGTGTTTTTTAAAGTTAATTAAAATGACAGGTCCACATAGATGTTATAAAAGAGGCTGTTTTCTAACACGTGTTAAAATTCTTTTATGATAAAGGAAAATAAGATATTAGCAATATATACATAGGTACAGCGTATTTTTGTTACACAGATTTTTGCATGCAGATTCCAAGTATTAACGTTTCATCAGTTCTAGTACTTTTTAACATAAATGTGTTCTCTGTCTACTTTAACAAAAACCGCCAATGAGGAATAGTCTTCTTATACACATTAGTTTTGAACCGTATTTTATACCATAAACCCGGAAAACTCATATCAAAGTTGTAATTATCACGTTAAAATAGTATAAATTACACTTGCAGATATGTACAAGTATAATTACGATTCGCATATTTGTATTTTTATATTTAGATCCATAATTATTCTGATTTACATAAATGAACTAAATTCAATCGTAAATATGTGTCAAATGTTTTTTATACGCAAATTCATTGACTGAGGAAAATCATGTTTTAGCAATTGATAAATAATGATAATATTTGTTTGTCAAATGATAAATGAAAGAAGCAAGACAGCATTTTGAAATTACAAAATAATGTTTTATCATTGCCTATTTATATAACCGTATTTGACTTTCAGAAATCTAAATAAAACTTCAATCTAGTTTTTATATACTGTATGATAATATTATGTCGACTGGGCTATAAATATATACAGTTCATGTGTAGCCAATAAAAGATTTTTATAGCTGTTCAATAATATTGATACATGCAAAAGAATACATGAACATTTAACTTTTAAATCTGTGACTATCCGGAATAACAATATAAGTGACAAACTTTTGTAAACCGACTTTACGCGATTTTTTTATACTTTTAAACAGTCCTCTATCATTTAATCAGAGCAGAAAGTGATAATGTACACTTTTATTCTCGGATGAACACGATGAAAAACATTATAAATTCATTTTCCCTGAACATTCAATATTTCAGAACAACAACACAGTTCAAAACTGTGAAGTGTAATTATATCTGTATAGTCAGAAATCTGGTGAAATTTTTTAAGAATTTTTATTTTTAATAATTAAGAAATATGTTTTTGTGGAATATAGATATGGTACCGTGAAACAGTAAAAATAATCTATACAGTAAAGTAATTCATAACATATTTTTAAAGATATCTATTTGCGCGGATAATATGATGATATTATTACATAGGTTAAATTCTTCATAAATAATAAGAAATAATAATGTTACCGGAAAACCTTATAACTTCACTAAAAATATATTTTATTCGTAGAATAACTACATAAATAAAAATCGGTTTCTGAGATGACTGCTAATTAAAATCATATATATTATACAATTTGTCTTGATTTAAACACTAATGCGAATCTCAAAGCTCAATTTTAGGAAACGACAGAAATGTTTTCCTTAAAATATTTGAAATCAACGTTCTGGTAAGAATGCTGAGGTAGACAATGCTAATATTATTCACTTCTAAGTTGATACATTACGTTTATGAATCAAAAGAGACAATTAAATCTCTTCAACAAAGTTTTTTAACAAAATTATTTAATAATTTAATTAGACTATTCTTAGATGTGGAGTATTTTGAAGCTAAATAGAAGATTAGGCCATTTTATGTACTGTCGCACTATCTTACTTTGTCAGCGCGGAGATGCAACCGTCGTCAGAGCGTACCTTTTCAAAGCGAGTTGCAGCGTAGGCTCGTAAATTACTCGCTGCAGTCATACGTTTATTGACGGTAGAAAACGAAACTGTTGTAAATGTCCGTCGTGAGCTAAGCGCTGTTTATAGGGGCAGCTGCGTGTATTGGAAGAAGGCCATGGAGGAGACGCGAACGATAAATACTGGCAATTAAAGGCTAAGTAACTGCAGTAATTGTATAAACAATGATCTTTGCTCGTCCTTGATGTTGATGTGAAAAATTTTTACGTAAATTTCCTTTCATTAAAATCCTTGTTTATAAACAAAGTTTCATTATTATTGTTAAAAGAAAATCCTTTATCTGATGCCTGTTTATGATCATATATGTCGACGTTTATAACGAACGTCAAGCAAGCTCAGTTCGGTTTTGAGATTATGCCTCGAGCAACTTTTCAATCGCTGCAGGGAGAAAAGATGTCATGAACCGACGTGAATGCATAAATTGGAAATAACATTTTCACGAAATCGATTTCGAAATATTCGCAAAATTTTAGATATTTTCTACATATAAACCAGAACATAAAAAAATATTGCATGCTGGCACTAAAAACCCATTAAAACTTTGAACTTTTTTGACACTTATATACATTGACATATTTTATAATAATTTTTCAATCTTAACGTTTGTGTTTAATATTTTCGTTTCAATATGAAGTAAAAAAACAGTTTTACTCGCATTTTCAAGTAATTGCTAAATCTAACAACAGTCTTGTAAAGATTATTATATCAACTTATCTGACAAACAACAATTTCAATATTTCCTGGAAAACAGATTTCCTCGATAATAACGGAAGTAGCAACAGTAGCAACAGCACGGCTCCGCCGCTGGCTTCCGGAGCCGGGCGAATATTGGCAAACGATACACACAAACATTACACTTAGACACCTACGCCTATAGGTCGACTTTTTTTCGTCGGCAAGAAACTTGAGCTGGGGCTAATAAATCCTCGCTCGTAAATATCGCCTCCTGCGACTGGCTGGCTCTTGAGTACTCGACGCACGTATGCGACGCCGAGGCGCATTTAATCGTCATTTCGCCTGTCCTCCGCCCAAAATCCGCAGGTCTTTGTTCTCGCTGTTTACTTGTGCGTGCCGTTCGTTCCTTTTTCGGTGATATCTCTCAAATTCCGTCAATTTCGTGGCGACGCGTGTCGTCGTCGCGAGCCGAGGCGCCGTAAAAATTTTGAAGAGGAAGGAATGCGGAGGAGTTGCGCAGCCCGGAGTTCTTTTTATCGCGATGATTTTTACGGTGCATTGGAGCAGCGAACCGTTACTCAACTTACTCCTCTTATCGACGTGTTTTTAGCCATTTTTTGCGCTGATTCGTCTTTTTGTCGATATGTACGTTGTGTAAATTGCCAAATAATGTTCTTATGCACATGTATATATGGTACTACTGAATATTTTTTTAAGAATAAAAAAAATGAAAACTAAAAAGAAATAATCTGTGTTTGGTCAAACTCCATTCATTTGGTTCTCGGGTAAATTTAAATGGAAAAATTCATTTTTATAAAAAAATTATATATATATATTCAACGATAATTAAAAGTAAAAATATGTTTAGCCATTGATTAATTTTCATAAAACGTGCCTTTTTAAATTATAATGGCTACAAACAAATTTTCCTTTCATGATTTCCTAGAAAACTTTTTTAATTTTGTAAATTAACTTTCATATAAAGCTTGCACTAGAAAAAAAAAACTAAAAATAAAATTTTAAATTCTTGGAAATAAAAAATTACATTTATGAGACGTTTGAAAAAAATATTATTGTTTAACAGAAACGTAGGAAAATTTATTCTGCTAGTTCAATGACAAAATTCGCAATTTCATGAATTTAACAAGACTCTCTAATCACCATTAATTTGAAAGTTTGACATTTTACCATTACACAAATTTCGTCAAACTTGAGCCCAACAACAAAACCTTGCTCAAATGTCCCCCAATCATAGTTTTTGTAATGTATCCTAACGATAATGACGTAGATGCATACTGTGTACATACTACCGATGTTATCATAAGCTAACCAAACGTTTGCAAACATGCGAAACGCACGCACAACAAGTTATGCACATAATACATTTTATACACTAGTCATCTCTAAGCGCGCTTCGCACTCCACTTTTGTTTTTGTAACCTAACAAACCATTACTCCCACCAATCAAATCATGAATAAAATGATTTCACAACAAATCCATCATTTTTTTAAGATAGAGACAATAGGATAATTTCAACGCGTGAAGTATCAAAGATATTTTTAATTTTGATTTTACTAATCATTACGAAAATTTTATAGTATTTTATTGCTAAAAAACATTCAATAACGTTTTTAAACGTTGTTTTTAAATTGCAAAATTGTTGTTTTTCGGAATTTAGATAAAATATAAAATGGCTTAGTCGAAATAGCTCTGACGACATTTATTTAAGAAGTTGCAATTCACGCTGGGTCACACGTGCTTGTTAGCCTTGCACCGGTGCACCATTACTCACGACTGCGATAGTCGTTCACTTACTTATCCCTATAGAATATTTTCCTAAATAAATTCTTAAAGGAAAAAAAAAACATTTAATTTTAATTTCGGGACTCGATCATTGTCACTTAAATAAAATCAATCTAATCGTTTCATTGCGATAGAATCATTGCCTATTATTTGTCCTATCTATTTATTAAGTTTAAAATTTATACCAAGATGGACATACCTTTTGCTTTAATAAAAAACCTACTACTTCTAGCATTTTTTATTACTTAAATTCATTAATAAATATCCAAATTTGACTGCGCATAGGACACGAACAAAGATGCATAAATACAACCTACGTTATCGTTTGCAATAAAAAAGTTATTTAAAAGCTGTTTAAACTGAGGTGTTTAATATTGTAATCGGAAAACTGACTTTGTATAGTATATTCATTAAAATCTATAAATAATATGAAATATTGTCAAGTTAGTTATTACAGCGTATTTACTTATGCATAAAGTAACGTGGAAAATTAGTATATTGTAATTAAAATTTAGACTTAGTTAATGTTAATATTAATTTAATATATAATGTATAATATTTTAAGAAGTAGTTTCAAAATCTAAATATCTTAAATCGTCAAAGTATTTACACATTTATTAAATGAAATAAACATTGGTGAAATCAAATAACTAAATAAATGAATAATCTCCATTAGAAGTAGATCTTTTAATTCCAGTTTCACTTTGACAGTTTTCCAATTTTTATACGAATAATCGAAGAAAAAACGAAACGTATAATTTTTTTCTTCAATAAATTTTTAGCGTCCCATATCAAATCCTTTACTATCGAGATTCCTAGAAACAGAACCAGAGCTCAAACGAAACTCTTATTTGGTAGTCGCTAAAAACTGAGAAATAAAAAAGCCCATCCCGCTATCTATACCGTCGCGCACGTAAAAACCATCACCTCTTAATATCGGCTCAAAAATAAAAGGAAAAAAATAAAAGAAAAAAAAGCGGAAATAGAGAAAGAGGATCAAAAACTATCGCGTTATTGATTTTAATTGAATCGAGCGGGTAAAAACTTGCGCGTGTCCTATACAAACTCAGCGCTTGTACTCGGAACACGCACGCGAATTCGCTTTGGCGCGTGTGAGTCAACACAAACGATATACAAATCGATACGCGAAGCTGTTTTAATCCACTGTGTCTAGCTGCTTGTCGAGGCTCACTTATGGATGCGAAGCTACTGATATACTTATATAGGTGCATGTTTTGTCGCGCGGAAAAATGAAATTTGATTATAGCCCACTTATAAAAGACCGAAATTTTATTCCACAGCGTCAATCGAGTAGAGGAAAATAAAAAAATCGGTAAGAACTAAAGGTAGTGTTAAACATGAAAAAGCAGCAGTTATATACAGAAGTGACACTCGAAATCGAGTGTTGGAAGTAAATTAGAGTAAAAATACTTCATATAAATGTTATTCGTGAGAGATTCGTGGCATTTCCTAGTTACTTTAAGTAATTATTGTTGTCTTTCATTGACTAATTTACTTGCAATAAGGAGCTAACTGGTCTACTATGTACATGAATGTATCTATATATATGCATTTACAGGCGCGCCACACAAGATTCCAATTAGACCTTGGTTTGTTCCGAAACCACTTAATCTAATTACGATTAATTACCTTGAAACCATGTAACAAATACCTGGGTCTATTGCCTTTAGAGTAAATTGTTACAGGATTCTAAAAACACTTGAATTTGTCTCAGTTGTTTATAACGGTTTCATCATAAATTGACGAAGTTTATAAATTCTAATATTACTTGTCACTAAAAATTCTTTATAGGATTAAGAAAAGTCTGCCAAAGCATTCTTAAATGTTATTTAAACGCAAAAAGTAATGATAAAATTTGGAAAACAAGTGTAATAGAAAACTATTTACTCATACAATCACAACAATTTTCTCTCAGATCTTGAATATTTACATGTGCAGAAAACTGAATTTATACTCTCATAAACATCAAAATTAACATTGGGAATGTATACTCTTATGTAAGCGAAGCAATTCAATGAACCTGAAGAGTGAAAAAAAATTCAGTACTTGTAAAAGTATCTTCAAATTCTCAAGTAGAGAGGTTGAAAGGATAGCTGAATGTTCGGATGGAAAATTACTTTCTACGACACACGTCAAACATCGTAAAAAGTTTGAAAAGTCGATTTTCCACCGTTGAGCGACGGTTCTTTGTGTGCAAGAATAGCTCCTGTTTGTTTTTTTCAAGAAGTCATAGTGAGAATATTGGAAAATTACTTATTGATTGTTAAAAAGATTTTTGATTCGACATATTTTTTTTTAATATGTATTATAATCATTAAAAAATTAATAGTAAAAATAGTAGAGCATTAGTTGGGATAGTAAATGAAAGTTTTCTTTTGTACATATTCTCGTACCTATTTTTATATATTAAGACGTCATACGATGATTATTTTGCTATCGTCGACGAAGAATAATTAATTATATATGCGAAAATCTTATATTATAGGTATTTCAAAATGGAAACATAATTTTGAACATAGTTGTAAACCTAGTTTTAATTTAATTTCCATATCATAATCTTCAATATAGCAATGCCTCGATTTGATTAACATGTTAACCAACAAAGTTGATTTATATTTTACCAGAGTAAATTAGAGCGTAATTTTCATGACTTTAATGTTAACAAAACTGTTTATAGTTGCCTAATTTAAAAAAATATTTTTGATTGTACTATATAATGTTTTTTATCTTTACAATTAGAAATGAATTAGATACAGTGATTAACCAATTAATTCAAAAGCAGCAAACTATATCGACTGAATTAACTAATATTAAACTGATTTCTTTCTGCAACTATTTAAATATTTACAGCGCCCACACAAATAGTTCAGTTTACTATTTAACTATTTGGAATATATGTTTTTTTTTTCAACTACTAGATTAGGTCTAAGAACGCTTCACTCGCGTGTATGTGTGTGTGTGCGTGTGCGTTCACCTGGATGCCGTAATACTCAAGTACCTTGCTGAGCGCTGTTATCTGACAAACCGCCATGGATGCAAAAGCGTGGGCACACACACACACACACACACACACACACACAGAAGGAGAGGCGCAATATAGACGGCGATGATTACGACAGAGAATCGCGTTAAATCGCCTCCCATCCGCAAGCGCGTCGGTGCCTGTTCGGCGATTCTCTTTCTCACGGCGGTGAAGCTTTGCGTGCGCGATCGCTCATAGTCGCAGCGCGCAGATGTAAATTCGTGCAGCTCACGCGGCTATGTGCGCTCGAAATGGATGGAGGAGAGAAGAGCGAGTGCGCAGCAGGGGTTTGACGGCACAGGGGAGGGCTTTGAAGCAAAGTACTCGAGCCGCTCGTTGAGAGCGTAAAAAGCAGCGAGGGCTGTTGAAAGAGAGAGAGAGAGAGAGAGAGAGAAAGAGAGTGAATTGATTAATTTACATATCCACGCAGGTTGACGAAGAAAGGTTATATATGTGATATTTATTGATTTATGCGCGGGTTGCTTCAAACACTGGAGCAATTAATATTAATGTCATAATTTTAACATATACAAGTTATGATAATGTACAAAAGACAATATTTTCAAATGAAATGTGCAATAATAACTACACTTTACTGTACAACTACGAGGAAATTTTTAATATATAATACTATGGTACGATGAATTCCGATGATAATTTATTATATTTTAATCATTTATTGAAAACTAATATGTATGTATGATCCATGTGTAAATATATTATTTACCAATAGCAGCGGGTACTCGAAATAGAATGTATAAGTTAATGACAAATATTTTATATTGAATTGTTTAATCATTATGATTATGAATTTGGACACAGTGTTGCATTACAATTTAATGTTAAAATATTTGTTAATCTCTAATGTGAGTAAAAAAAATGAAAAAATAAATTAATAAGTCTTACCTACTTACAACATGCAAGTCCCTCCGATCGCTGTTTAACATAATTGTTGAATACGTGAATTAAATAATTTTTATTTTATAATTGTAAATTGATATTTTACTATGTTTCTACTGATTTTGTGGAAACGTACAGGATAGATTATTGATGGTAAACAAGATATCAGAGATAGGTCACTGCGACAACACTCGTGAATTTTCGACTAGTATTATAGTTAAAATCAAGTGCAGCCAACAATTAAAACTGAAAAGCACTATCTCACTCACAGTGTAACATCAATTTCGCGCCACATGCAAATTCAAAATCAAAGTTCCGCGACTAATTGTCATCGTAAAAGCTCGCGCGCTTGGTAATTTTTCGCGTTGCTGCGTAGAGGCCGGAAAGCTGATGTATAACCAGAAATGATTACGTTTTATTGCACGGCTGCAGTAGTAAAAAGCCATGGGAGGGAGGTGAAAGCACTGCAAAAAGAAGGAAATTGCGGAGTACCGCGGAATAGCCGACGCTACGTTTGCTTTGAATTGCGGCCATGCATTTTTACAATTACGCACGTGGTTTAATCGTAAAGATTAGTGTTCAGGATTTGTGAAATAGCTATTTCGTTTGCACGTAGTCGTCTATTATCCAATGGAGATGAAAGGGTAAGCTTACTAGTAGTAATGTTTACTCGCACTACTTCTTTTGCAAATACTAATTATACGCAGACTTCACAAACAGTTGTTGCTTGTAAATATTTGTCTAATCTACAATCTGATGAATTACAGTAGATTTTATGTGAAAAATACGAAATTGTAAAAAATATATATATATTTATCATTTTACCCATTCATTTTGTGTAAAATTTATGAAATGTATATGTCAATACCTTAATCCAACTTGATTAAGAATGCAGTTCACGTGAATCATTATATTAAATAAACAGTCGAAATTAAAATACGATGATGAATATTGGCTCGAAATCAAGTTTTATGCTTTTAAGCAAAAAGGCCGAGAGAACAGTTGAGTCCACCACTGAGCCTTTGCCAATAGCCATTCGCAAGATGAGTTTCAATTCTGTAGCCGAATTTCAACGGACGACGTTCAATCGTAGTGCAGATATAGCTATTCCCGTGACATCTGCACGATACATCAATGCCATCCGAATAAAACTATGTTTAGCTTATTCCAAGCTGTTTCAAGCTCAATACCACAAGCCGAAGCTGTCGTACTGCGCGAAGAGCTGAGACAGATGTTCTCTACGATCGTGTACAAGCCCTCATCTCCATAGCTCGCGATTCTCGATTCGACGTAGGACGTAGTTAGAAAATGAACGGAAACGCTGAGCAAACGATATTTTATGTACAGATTTTAAGGTACATTTGGCCATTTACAAGTCTTTTTTATACTTGGATATTTATTATAGATAAACGGAAATTGCCTTTGGATTGAAACATTGTCCGATTAAAATTAATCTATTTAGTTAGAAAATACATAGCTACAGTGTTAGAAAACTTCCATGTATATTGATATTCATTGTGTATATATTTTGAAACGCCAAATGTAAACATAGTATATCTAATATATATGGAAGTTTTCTTAGAGTGTAGTTATATTTTCAGGTTTCTAGTAAGGATTATTATAATGCAATCGTTTATTAATTGTAATTGTAGACTGCCCGGAATTCAACCATAAATTTTAATTGCAAAACACCCTTTGATAAATGATCAATAGTAAATGTAAATAAATGTGTATATCCCATTAAACAATGTATATGATATGTATGTAAAATAAACGCTATGTATAATTAGGTTTATAAACGTCATATCACTAATACTCATTGGGGTATGCGACAAAAAATAAAATAAAAAGTTTATATTATAATAACAATTTTGCCATACACATTTCCAGCTTATTGAAAATGAAATAAAAAAGTATTGCTAGATATAAACACTAATAGAGATTTTATAAACAATAAAAATTTAAGAATCACATTCGAGTTTAATTTATGTATATTTTAATTAACCATCATTTAACAATTACTTGTTCTTAACAGTTACTACTGGCTTTTTTTCTAGAAGTTTCTAGCGAATTAATTATTTAAAACTCGTTTCATGAGCGGCATCAGTGACTGCCAAGATAATACTTTTCAACAGAAATGAATCTGTTTTCATTAACTTGATTATGCGCAATGGCAAGAGAGAAATAAAATTTTCGTCCCATCTTCTATATAACTTTCATTATACTTTAGGTTTTGAATATTATAATTTATCTTACAAATTTTACATTAGCAATATAATTTCCTGACGATTTCCATTTTGTAATTATAGCCATATATGAATCAATTTTACTTTACCTTGCATAATACATACATGAAAATATAAGCTAAACGCGTACACGTGTGCATTTGCGTCAGTCTTAATTAATAAACTCTCTAGCTTTTATATGACACGGCTAACACTTTATCCCCTCAACGTTATGAAGATTAAGTATTCAAAGTTCATGTTTATGGAAAAAAATTGAAATGGTAAAAAGCTCTCCTCGATGCTAATACCCTTTAAAAACTAATATTTCGTAGTTCAAAATATTCAATATACAAGAAAATACTTTGCACGCCATGACGTTATCTTACTGCGACGAAAATCAGTCACTTCCGATGTAATTTGTCAAACGAATCCTATATTTATCCGCCAGTGACCATGAAATTTGTCTTTCTCTAATTACAGGGCGTCTACGAATATATTGACTCCTAGGTACTAGTTAAAAGCGATTTCAGGTCAGTCCTAGCTCTCAACAAAGTACAATTAATCACTGAACTTCCATGCAGTTACAATAATTGCACCTCTTTGCATAGCTGCGTATATACACATACATCTCCTTCAGTCATCCCACAAAGAATAAATAATCCACAACCTATTAAAGTGAGCAATTTGATAAGCAGTTACATATACTTCGAAGTCTCTCTCTCTCTCTCGCTCTGTTATTCAGAGCGAGATCTCCCCTACAAATAGCCATAGAACAACAGACTCTTCGCGGGCGTATTTCACGGGCTGAAGGGTAGGTAAGGCACGCCAGCGACGCGCATCCAACCAGTTGGCCTCCTTCCGGCTGAGTCTAAAATTGCCTATCGGGAAAAGCACGACGACAGGCGTTCGGCGCGAAAAAGCTCATAGTGGCGCGAGCAAGCGCAAGACAGAGGGGAGCAATGGCTCTCAGACACACGTACACATGCGACACACGTGTACACATGGATACGTATGTATATATAGTGTTGAGAGCGACGCTTTCTCTTACAAGCTGATCGAAATTTATCGAGGTTCGAAATTTGTCTTTGGATGCGAGCGTGCGCAAGCTATTGCCGTTCGCACTTTTTCATGGAGAACGCAAATCGGAATTTCACGCTAGTTTATACGTACGCTTGTTTTTGACTCTAATAGCTTTAGGGTTCCCAACGATTATAGAAAGTCGTTGTGATGGGTACATCGGTTGTAGAGTAATCTACTTTATTGTTCTAGAGATATTAGTTTATGAAATTCTCGTCTAGTTGTGATGAAAAATTTGTGTAGAGTATTTAAAAATTTCAAAGTCTATATTCACAATTCTTTTACATAGTAATTAATTTTCGGTAGCTCTCTGTTATTGTCTACCGTAAATTGCAATTTTACGCTGCATTATTTCAACAATGAAGTTGTAATTTAATATACGTACAGCAGCCTTTTAATTGGTTGATTGGCTTTTTTTTGAAAATAGACTATTACAAGGCACGTGTTCGAATGTTGGGTGATTTCATTTTAGCAGTCGATATATGTGTGGCGATATTTTTGTTTCACCTGATGTCTTTTCACGCGAATTTTTGTATTTTTTCATCTAGTTCAGTTCCACAGTACGAAAAAAATTTGATGCATTTTTATTTGAAAATATGGAATAATAGATTTGAATATCTGTAACAGTTTTTAAGATATTCTTAAGTGATCATACAAAAAAATATATTTTCGTTTTCAAGAAATAGAAAATTGATCACAGTCGGGGACAAATAAAAACTTCTATATATTAATGTAATAAAAGTGATATGGCCATTCAAAGATATTTTTTAATTACTTTCTGGTATTTCAAAATGAAGAATAACATTAACCTAAGATATAAGATACTATGCACATATAAAAGTACGCTTTAGATATTGTTCATGCAAAAATTAATCTATGCTCAAGTGATTTGCATCGATTTTTGCAATAACTAAATCAAAATCTCTAGTTTATTTTAACATCTGTATATTTTTTTGACATTTACTCTTATAAAGTTTCTCTGAGAAAACAAAGACTAATAAAAAGAGGTCAGAATATTTTGCATTTATTTTAAGTCTTGCGTGTATCAAGTAAAAGCGCTAAGTTTTACTTTTAACTATAAAAAAAGTGTCTTTTCAATCTGAGCAAAATTAGTTTCTTAGAAATTATATCGAATACTTCATATTCAGTAGCTTTTTTAATGCCTACCATAGACGCAAGAAGCTAAGGTTTATTTTTGATAATCGATTATCGAAAATTATAGGATGTTATTCTTTACCGCAAAGTAATCACTTCTTCTCAGTGACGTTTTGAAATTTTGCTATCAATAAGTGCAAGAGATAAAACTCTGACAAACTCTATCAGAAACTTCTCTATGATATATCAAAAGAGTTATCTATCTATTTTCGAAGAAGAGTATTCCTTTGAGTCCTCAAAATATTACATTTTAATTTAAATTATAGTGATATATTTTATTCATGAATCGATATTGAAGGCAATGAATATGTTTTCATTATAGCAACAGTGAATGAGAAAAAAATATACTCCACATAAAAGTAAACAAGTTTTTAATAAGTTAGAATTATTTTGATTGAAAAAAAATATTCGATAAAATAAATAGGAATTGAAAATTGAAAACTATTATTAAGAACCCTAATAATTATTAGACAAGCTAAGTAAAAACTACTCTATGCAGAGATCAAATTGACTCTATTTTGTAAGATAACCAATGGACTTACTAGATAGTAATTAAATTGCTGCAGATAGGGAATAACAGATATACTTTTTTATACTTTTTTGACCTAATAAAATCGATGGAAAATTTCTATACTTTATTTTAACATTGAAGTACGTCAAAGGATGAGCACTAATGCTACATAAATCTTTTTTCGCTTAGAAAAGAAATAAAAAGGAAGCCTTTTGATCCATATTTTTCACTTTAAATTCTTGTTCAGGAGGTCAAAATGTAGGGATAGAGTATACTTTTCGTGGATCTGTGTTAGTGATGGAACAAGATAAATTTTATAAAGATAAAACTTTAAAAGATTTCAAGCTTTTTATAGGAATATTTTAAAATCTTTAGACCAGTTGAGTAGTGTTCAGGTTTTTCCCATAAGAAGATTGTTTGTTTCAATTAAAAAAGGAATAATTAACATAAAGCTATTAAAAATAAGTTTTCCCTTTGTTCCTATATTTCTAAAGTATAAATGTTATAATATTGTGTATTACTATGAATATTTATGCAAGATTAATAATCACATACTTGTCAATTAACTCATATCGAACAAGTCTTGAAAATATCTTGTTTTAACTGCAGGTATAAAAACGTATTTATATAGTACTACAAGATACCAGCGCGCTCCATATGTTACGGCGATAAAAGCCCGAGTCATCAATAAAGAAATCCGTATACCTTTATTAATATCGAACAACACTTCCGAGAGCATTTCTTTCGGCGCTCGATCGTCGTCGTTTACAAATCCCCATTCGGTATTACCAGCTCATCCGCCCGCGGGGAGACGAGCCCCGCAATAAAAGCGATTTTCGCTCTCTGGGCTCTCGGACGGGCGATATCGGAAAATTCGCACTGCCGAAGGGAAAAAAGAAGGCAAAGCGGCCCGAAAAACGCATTCAATATACTTTGGTTGGCGCTTTCATGCTACAGCTGTAGCTTCCGGAAGTCGTATAAATTCGTGCCTTACTTACTAGGCCATCCGCCCGTGAGAGCTTTGACTGTGCGCTCTGTGCACTCGACTTTTCCCCTTCCACCGATTGCTCGTAGTTTCTCGTCTCGGTAACATTAACCTACTTCCCAAGCTTTTTTCCTTTTGCGCTGTCTATTATGCTTCTACATGGCTCGCTTTGTACTACTGTTTCTCCATGCATACCTTTCCATACGCAAACACATTGATTCGGCCATCAATCTTTTGTCTATTTTCTCCTTGCGTATATATTTTCGTCTTACTTCGGTATTCCTCGAGCTCTCATCATTGTTCCTCCACTCTTCATTTTAGTCAAGACTTGCGGCTCTTGTGCTTTTCCAGCTAGCGACCCGAGTGACGAGGCGATGAAAAGAGCAAGGCAAAGATTGCAAGGAGAGGTGCTATATACTACGCCCGAGATTCTGCTACATAAATATACCTGAGTGCTGATTTTCCGCGGACGCTTTGAATTAATTAAGCTGACGGAGGAAGCTTTTAGTCATGGTTTCCGTGGTCTTTTTTTTATGGATTATTAAAACTCGCTGTTTTACGAGGCAAGGTGAGACGCCAGCTTATTAACAGAGTAGTATCAGACCTAAATTTAATGTATGTAATAAGGACTGGCCTGATACAGTGCAGCTTTTATTACGTGATTTCATTAAAAGACAAACTTTTATTCTTTAAAATGCGCAAAAATTCCTTAAAGTTTAATATTTACAATAAAAATCATCAAATAATTTGCGGCGCAATTCATCCTGTTATTGCGTCACTTTTTTATTTGTTGAGCTCCCGTATGAAGATAAAATCATTCTTTTACATTTAAAATTGAATTATTCAGCTCTTTGTAATGGGAACTTCGCACAGTATTTTAGAATAATTTTGTAAATATTATTAAAACTCACCAAGCTGCAATACTTTACGATAATTTTGAACACTCACCTGAAAGTAAAATTAATCACCATATTAGAAACGAGCTATAAATAAAATAGAATTATACATATAAATAAAATTTTCTCAGAAGAAAAATCCAATTTACTAATCAAAACATGTGTCAGAATTATGCTTTCGCCACTTCTCTTAGAATTTCTCGTAGAACTTTTCATAGTGCTCGTAAAATATGCCCCCCTCCGCATTTACCTTCACCAATCTGAGGGAAATCCGACGCATCTGGGATGTGGATAATATATCTTAGAATTTATATGAATCCTATGGTGGTGCATCTGGCTCACTCAATCCAAGCGCACTAGCCTCTCATGTTTCCCCCCCTAATTTCACGCTTAATATTAACAGGATGAATAAGCCACATGAATATTATTACGTCACGCGAAACGAAGCTATTTTCATCTTTCAGACAAGGAGAAAAACGAGCTTAGGGCAGCCTAAAAATTACCGATATTATACCTATTCTCCATCCCCCTCTCTTTTCATGAAAGCCAACCGAGAAGACGTTCGAAGCAGCCTCTGGTGCGTCTGATTTTCGACACGAGATGAAGGCAACGCGTGCGACCTGGAGATTGAAATGATGCGCGTGTGGAGCGGGAAGGAAAAAAAACTTCCGAAAAAGAAGAAAAGGAGAATGAGGAAGAGACGACGTTACGAACTGTACGCGCGCGCTCAGTCTTTGCGGGGAAGAATTGCGCGTGGGAAAGTTCGAGGGTGACGATGGAAAAACTGGTGGGGATCTAATGCGAAGCAATTCACGCGGCGGCTGCTTCCATCGGGTTTCTTGCACCTATTCTTTATTCGTTCTGTCTGTCGCGTAGGCGACGGAATTGATAAGGAAGGAAAGTAAAATTGTTTCCGTTGATAAAAAGCCCGTTTGTCAGATGGTTTATATATCCAGAGTAATGGATATTTTATATTCTGTTGTATAAAATATCTATGAATAAAATAAAAGTTCTTTCTTACTGCTTTTCTTTTAAATAAATAATGATTTCTTCACTTATGACATATCAAGCCAGGATAACACCAAATAAACTGTTTTCAAAAAATTTAACTGTATAAGCTAAAGAAGATTGCATAATCTATAAGCTTTGAAAACTTATGATTACTGAAAATCCTTTTAAGATTTATTTCTTATTACTATGAAAATTTTTTAAAAATGGAACATTTCGATTCCATAAAAATGAGCAAACATCAGAAGATCCTACAAGAGCCACCAATATTTATTTTCTGTACAATTTTATCCTTCTCCATGCCTTGAGAGCGCATAGCAAACACAATTTTTGTATCAATTTTGTACGTTGCAGAAATGTTATTTCGATTTAACTTTTATCATACTTTGTAACAAATCAATAAAATACTATTGCGATAAGTATTAATTATTTCCATAATACCATAGAATTATTTACTTATTGCAAAGAATTTGCATGCCTATTTCTAAACTTGTACAAAAGAAGGTATGAAAATTCTCATACTTGCGCGTGATTGATATCACTAATAATACTTTTCCCCAATTCACTCACTTTACCCTGTATCAAATTTTCTTGGACAGCCCCAGGAAATTGGGAGAATTTGCTATTTTTGCACGATGAAGCCTCTTGTTCGGCGTAACAAGACGTAGATAAATGATGATTTGGGAAAATCATTTATATACATATTTTCTTCTGTAACCACAAATGAAATGATATCTTGGTTATATTTTTAGTTTGCTAGGTATTATATTTAATGTTAATATTTTAAAAATACTTTTTTTTATCGTACGTATGAAATATTATGCGTGCAAAAGTAGATTTTTCCAATATTTTTTTAATTTGAGTAAGTAAATATTATTTTAGGAAAATTTTATGGAATCTTATACTTTATTTTACAAAAATAATGTGATCAAGTCAAATAATAACGTGATATTTTCAATAATATACATTATGGAAAAATATCCTTAAGTTAGAAGAGCCAAGAAAGCCTTCTTTACGATGTTTTGAATCCCATAAGCTTTGAACTTTTAATTAGTCGAGAAGTCGAAAAAAACGCCGGTCTTTATATTTTTGGCTACAGTATAAAACACACATGCTTCGTCAATGGACGAAAAGCGCATCCGCCTCGATCTTCTCATAATTAGCCGCCAAGTGGTAGGAGCATCATCAGGCGGTCCAGATAATGGTGGTTTGGATAATTTTTTTGTTTACTAATAATAAAAACCTGCTTTTTATTGGTATATGATATCAGTAAGACATTAAATCCTTAAAAAGTATTTTTCATATTTTCATTTCATATTTTTCATATATGATTCTTAGGAATAATTAATTGCGCTAATGATTCGAGTTGTGAGACTATATATACACTACAACAGTTTTAATCAGTATTTTAATAAAAAGTGAAATACTTTTAGTCATTTTTCATATTTTTAGAAAAACATTTATTAAATGAAAGAAATTTTCAAACCACTGAGCGCAGGCATTATAAAGATAATACAGCAGGAGGATTATATATGTGCATGCCTGCAGTAGGTTTTATTAAATCATTTTGCTTTTCATAAATTTCTCTGGTACTTTACTTGTACCATAAAAAGTAAACTAGAAATATTAAAATGACGTAACTAATTTCATATTATATTTGAAAAGGCCGTTTTTTGTAGCAACCACGATTCAATACTATTTCTTAGATAAAATTCTTGAATAATGTTACTAAAATTAATATAAAAATACTGGATCTTTATAAATAATTTCTTATTACTGAGTATATTTAGAAATATGGAAAGTATTGCTAAGAATAATTAAAAGTTGAAAACAAATTAAATCACGAACAATATATTGAATGGTCAAAATGAGATTACATTTCTCTTGTTAGCATAGCAGAAAACACAATAAATTGTTCATATAAGTTATACAAAAGTTTTCTTTGTCAGTCTATGCGCAGTAAGTTGAGACTGCATATAGAAGCTATTGATATTTTATAAACAAATTATTATTCTTACTATCAAAACGTCTTAATAGATTTTAGAACTGAAATTTACGAACATGATAAATTTAATGAAAAACTAATACTACAAATCAATGTCTGTACGTCTTATTAATAAAATAATTATTTTTATAAAAATAAATTTCGTTTTTTCTTTGTCTTGATAATCATTCGAATTTCATATTTCAGACCTTACATAGCTTAATTTCATCAAAGAGTAAACGTATCGCTTTTGTGAAAATCTGAGATGAAAAAGCTAGAGAATAAACTCATCGGGGTGAAATAATTAAACCTTTGACAAGTCCCAGTACACTTTGGTAAATTGAGAAAGCACAAATTCGTGGTTTCGATAATGAATTTTTTTTTACTTTATTATTAAGTCCACATTAAGTATATTAAGACATGAAAAACTCGCTGTGGTCTAGTCAATCAAAGGAAATATATTTAATATTATTTTAAGAAAATGACGAGAAAGTTTTATTTCAAATTTCAATTTATCACAATTAAAAATTAAAACTGAAGGTGTGCCTTATTTAATATAAAACAAAAGTGACCTAAAATTACCATCTTATACCTATATATCTTCTACAAATATCTTTCTTCTGCTCAGTAGTTCTGCATGGAGGAAGTCCGTCTCTTGTGAGCACACTCGTTCTTATTGTATATTTTACATGTGCACATGGAAATGTTTCGGAATGCGAAATATCCACGACTTTTATTAGATTTTGGTGATAGAATACAGTACCGACCATAAATTCGTGAAAATTTTTTGTAAATAGGGTCGCTCTTTAGACTACAATATCTTCGGTTGTA
>JAWWEQ010004595.1:0-54669 GCA_035583055.1 Torymus tubicola
GGGCGATCGATGTAATTTAATTTTAATTGTGAAGGTATGTCCGGAGGCGTTACGCAACGTAAACGTGAAAACAATAATAAGACGCGGGAATACAGAGTGGATCGTTGGTGGGCGTGAACGTAGGGAATGTTTTACGTATATATACGTTAAACGTATATTCAGGAGAGTTTCATGCGGTGAAGATTATGTAAACAGTTTTTACGACTCGTCGTTGTGGGTGGATTCGTTTAGCGTTGCACATTTTCGCAATGCACTCGCTTCTTTTATGATGCCCGATGAGTGCGCAGAGTTGCCTAGAAAAAAAATATTTCTTCATCTGGAGGGTAATAAAATGGCTGAGTGCTCATTTCAAATGTACCAACTGTATATATATATATATATATATATATATATATACGTGACAATTATTATTATCCTCGTTAACTTTTTTTTCCTCTCATCCTTAAAAGAGAGTATAGTTCTTGTTTATGTTGTCTTTGATGCTAGATTTTAATTAATTTTCTTACAAGGTAATACATTAGGAGTTAAACTGTTTGTTGAAGGTTAATTATGATATTTTTAACGAGGTAGTCTTTAACAAGTATAAATTTAAATAAATCGAGGGAAATGAAAAATGTATGCATTAGTTGATTTTCAGTTGTAACATTTTTATTGTGGTCCATTTATCTGCTTGTTAAATGTTTGAATTACTTTAGAAAGATAAAGAGTGTAAATTAATATAAATTGATATAAAAATATAAAAATTTAAAAAAGTTGTCAATATTATTACTAGATTTTTATTTATTTTTATATAACATAGTATATTTTTAAACTGTAATTTTTACAAAGATATATTTGTGCATTCAGAAATCCAATATAACTTAAAGTAGCTTTGATGAGCAATATGAAAAGTTGCAAGTTAGCAAATTTCTCTACGAAAATTTCAAATTATATAAAACTGTAATATATGTAGATGATCCAACAATTTTTTTATCCACAGAAAAATATAATATTGTAATGTATGAAGTCGTTTTATGATTTTTTATAAAATATATACAATTTTTTCTTTCAAGTAATTCATGTGTTCTCTATATCCTAGAACCACTAATGATTTCCTCTACTTTTTTTTCAATGCACACAACATTAATTCAATAATAGCATAAACATTATAAAACTATTAAATGAATATTCGTCCTAAAATCCGTAACAGACGAAGCATGCAAAATCGCGCGCTATCTCTCCCCCAACCACCGTTCTTCCGCTTACATTTTCTCTCTCTCTCTCATCCCTCCATCGTAGTAGTAACCACCTCACTCTTTCCCCAGTTAATTTTCTACTACACGAGCGCGAAAACGAGCCCGAGACAGACTGACTGTATCACGAGCTCACCGCGCGACGCTCGCGGCTCTTCTCGAAGGCAGTATGTGTATGTGTGTGTGTGTGTGTGTGTGTATTACGTGCTTTCGTGCCCGTTACACACAGATAGACACACACACACAGATATATACATACACATACGAGGATGGTATGTGGCGAGCCGCGCGTGTGCGTTCGGTTAATTCAATTTTCCCTCGACCACACCCTCCTCTCGTGCGAGCACGCCGTATATATACGCGCGGTGCGGTTTACATCGATGCGGTCGAGTCTGACTTTGCTCGCGCCTGTTCCACTTAATTTGCGTTCTTGGGAGTGGAAGAGAGAGAGAGAGAGCAAAAGAGAGAGAGAGAGAGTGTTGACCGATTATTTTTTTTCCTTTTTGCGTGTTAAGAGGTGATTGGCGATTGGTGGCGTGAGGTGAGAGGAGTTTTGAAGAGTGGATTTTTTGTTGTTGTTTTAGAAGATTAAAAATTAGTCAACAGTGGTGGTTTTGGCGTAAGTTGTTGTTTCGAACAATAAAAGTGTAAAATCAGGAGTGGCGTTCTTTTAGACTTGTGATGGTATCTTTTATGTCAGTTAATCTATTTATTATAAAGCCTGCTGAAGAGTAATTATTGGAAAATCGACAGGGCTTATTTGAAATTTTTCAGCACAAAAGCAATGTTGGCAAACAGAGGCCTGAAAGAAATTTCGTAATTAAGGTGAAATTTTATTATAAATAAAACCGTGAAAAGCGATTCTACTGTATAATACTTTTGAGGTAATTGTAATGTACTGAGAAATTAAGTTTTATTTCATACACTGGGGAACTATTTAAAAGTCTAACTTGGGGTGAGATTTCATATTATTTAAATAATGTGATACTTAAACTAATTCGAAGTAGTTACTTAAATTTACATTTTAAACGAGGTAAAAGCTTAGATTGAAGGTTATAGAGCAAGATTATTCTGTAATTCCAAGAATTATTTAATTATTCTTTTTTTTAATATTGTGTACTTTGCATTCATATACACGATTAAAATTACAGGTGCAAGAATGCAACCACAATAATACACTATAAAAACAACATCATCATGATTATTTAAAATACAAAACTAATTTGGTTAATTAGATTCTATTCGTAATAAATATTTAATTCTATAAACAAAGAGCCATTGTTTCGCTCACACGTTTTGTTCAACACCTATACAGAAATGCCTTACTCGGATTTCACCTTCAGACCGTCCATTTGACTTGCACTTCTGCGATTATATTCCCTTCACGTGTATACTTATCCTTTTGTACGCTTTCTTTTTCGAGGTAGCCGCGTCTTTACGACTTTCAGAGGACGAAACGTGGACACAAGTCGATATAAATCCGGCTGAATTAAAAATGTATAGTCGTGGTAGGGTTTACATCACGCGATAATTAGAAAAAGAACTTATACTAACGAGCTGTGGCTAAAATTGTAAGCGGCTTATCTTGTGCATAAGTAAAGAGGTTTATCTTACGTGGAATCGTCGGTATTATTATATTGCATTGCGCGAGTCTAATGAAGTTGTTGGTCTAATTGGAAACATACTTAAGTCGATTATTGTATGCTTGAAATATTCGCAATACTATTATAGTTATAAATAATTATTCGTTGTTATAATGGACGCCACAATTTTTCATTATTATGTAAAACACATACGTTATAAATAATAATAATATGACCACTTATTAAAATAATTCTAACCCTTGTCTAATCCACTACACCATACACCCGAAAAAAGTCCAATTCACTCTCGCACAAATCACTCATCGGAGCTGATAAACAAAAAGAGAAAACCAGTCAGTGTACCAATAGCGATAGTCTTTCCAGTTCGTCTATACGAGTCCCGCGGGTCGCATTTTTCGGTTCATTAATCAGGGTCGCTACGCGCGAAAGCTCTCAGTGCGAAATCCGTATACGCGCGGATTTTACGAGCTGCCGCGTTGTGGTTATGGCGGTGGAGAGTGCGAGTGTTTCTTTTTTTTCTGCGCGAGAGAGGAATGGTATAGGTGATGTGGGTCGAATGTGAGGTTGTGAAAAATTCAGGTATGGAAAAATGGATGGTGTGTATATGGAGCTGTATGGATGGTGTGTGAATGGGAAGAGAAAATGTTGGTCGGAGTTAGAGATCGTTAAAGGTACATTTGGTTCGAGGTTATTGTAAGAGTTGGTATATGATAAAGGGAAAAATAACAATTTGACTCGGAGAATTGATTTTGAATGAGTATTTGCGTTGTAATGTAAGTTTTGAATAGGAAGAAAATCCTGAGTTATATACTTTAAGTTGCTGAAAAAAAAATAATGATGTACTCTAGGTTTCTTTCCGTTTGATACGGAAAAAAAGAAAGTTTAGCTGTTATTGTACAATGAAGTTATGCATCTAAATCAATATAATAAATAAGCAAAATTAATCAAAACTGATATTGACAGTTTTAGCGATGCGTAAATTCGATTTGTTTTCCCAATTTATAAGGTGGAAAGTGAATTACGGCTTATTGATTCGCGAACCAGTTCAACTCGATCATAGATACAAATCAGATTAATACCTTAACTACCTTCATTAGTAATTACAATCAAATTTTAGATCTAAATAATAGAGTTATTGATATATAAGAGGAAATCAAATTTTGCTAACAAGTTCATTATTTTTTTCTGTATTTAGGAAAAGTATAAAATTTTGACGATTGGCTATTACGTACTACATATTGAAAAGACGTTTTTCCCAAAATTCCTCAACTTTCTTGTAATCTTTGAAGTGTATACCATATAATCAGAATGTCTATAAAATTAGGTCAAAATCGGTTATTTCTTTTGCGCACTTTTTTTATCAACCCTCTAACAACCTTTCCTCTTCTTCCTTTTTCATCCTGCCACCTATACAAAAGTCCCAATAAACTCGCGAACCACGTGAAACCCGAAACTACCTTCTCCTTAAAATTTTACACTCCTTTCTCTCTTTCTCTCTCTCTCTCTCTCTCCGCAAACTTCCGCCACAAAATCCTCCTTCTGGTCGGGCAATAATCCAGCGCGCAATTTTTTACAATCTCCATAAAAGGGAACACCCGACAATTCATCGCACGTTAGCGCGCGTGCAATTCATTCGACGTGGGTGTATAGTAGACGGCTGTCGACGTTGGTGTGTGTGTGTATATAGTGCTACTTGTTGCGGCCGCAGCAACTCTGTGTATATGCGTTCTACGTCCTTCTTCCACGCGTCTGGCGCTGTTGATGTCGGGGATGTGTGTGTATATATATATATATATATATAGGTGTGAATGTGCTGAGGTAGGGGAAAGATTGAACGAGGGCTGGATTATTGACGAGGAGCCATGTTTAATGAGGGATATAATGCGAGGTCTGATGGTATAAGGCGTGGTGCTAGTGGTTCTATTTCTGCTATTGGTATCGCTAATGTGCTATCGTTATAAGCTGCTATTTGCTATTTGTTTTTAATTTCAAGTCGCACTATTCTTTTGTCACAAGGTTATAGTTATATACTGTATAAAGATGAAGGTTTTTATTCAAGTACCAGATTATTTGATAAGGTGGAATTATTTTTAGACCGTGGACGGTGTGGAAAGTTAATTATAACATTGATTATTAGGTGATTAGATTTTTTAGTTGTAACATAAAAATCCAGTTTTCCATGTCAAGAATACAATTGGTTAATAGCAAAGAAATAAAAAATATTCAATATCCTCGTTTTCTACATAAATTTCAAAGTTTTTAGTTACATACTCAAGATTCACAATTACCATTTTAACAACAAAACTATTCTCTTTTAGGAAGCTGTAATTTTCAATATGGAATTGGAATTCTGCTCTGCATATTCTTATGAAGTTATATGCAACATGCAGAGAGAAAACTTTGGGTATTTAAAAAGCAGTTTGGAATGTCGAACTTTTTGTACTAGGCTACCAGTTCTGCACTTGTCGTAAATGTCGGATTAAACCTGTGCCAAAACTTCTAAAAGGATTTCTAGAGGAAAGTCAGAAACTAATTTTTGTTAAGCTCTCTCAAAAATAATAAACGCTATGTGTTTTTCTAATGAACTTTGAAGTTATTGCTAAAACTTATTTAGATATTTGAATGTTAATATTGTTATTCAGAACGAATTATTAAGTCAGTTGAGGATAATCACAATTCAAAAGAATAATTACGCAAAGAAACTAAAAAATTGTTTGTTTATTAAAAGCGAAAAAAGTTAATAAATATAAGGTTCTCAAACTGTAGAAGAAGTTATTTTTAAATGTAACTTTTTATTTTACAATTGAAATACAATAATAATGCTAAACATCGCTTTGATTTTCTAGCGATCTGATGTAATACTAAATAATTTTACTTGAAAATTGGAGTTAACTACGTTCAAAACTATTAGAATCTAGTTATTGATTTACGAAAATTGCGTTACGCCCATAATTTAGTGCTACATGTGGATATTGATCCGGGTCGGGTTATGCTGGGAATTTTCGATTTTCCGAAAATTACTTGTATCCTATTAATGCTTCTATAAAATTTTACTTAATTAATTCCCGAGATAAATCACATTAAAAACTTGCTTGCTGTGGGTTTAAATTGTTATACACCTAGCTATGTCCTTGGATCGTTTATGAAGTATATACAATGTATAATTACTGTTCCTTTGTTGTAGTCAACTATTAATGAACTTTTTGGAATGTGACAAATAACGTGTCACGATTAATCTTCATTTTGATAAAGTTTGTTACTCAGCTGCTACACGTTGTTGGAATTCCAGTAATTCTTTTCATAATTCAAGTTAATGTAATTTTGTAAAGCTTGCTCAATTTAGTTTAAATTATATAGATATAATACACTTATATTAAGAAAAAAATAATGGTGGATTAATTATTGGTAAATAATTTTCTGCGTAATTTTAGAAGTACAAAATATAAATTCTAGGAGCTAAATTTACATATATTGAAGAATGCCAAAATGATTAGTTAATTTACCAAATTATTTAAATTTTCATAATTGATCATATGAATTTAATGATAATACTACACTAACCAATGGCTTCCATACTTTACCATTAAAGTACGTAAAAAATTAACAGAGTAGATTACGAAACCTAAATTGACATTTTCCTGTATACAACATAAAAACTAATTAAATCTTCCGAACTTGTACAAATATAACATCACTTGTTTCTTAAAACACTTCAAAATCCTTCACCACATTCTCTTAACTTACACCAATCCTCACTACAATCCACTTCAGCACATATAGCTACAAAAGCCTTAAACCGACACATTCCCCTATAACCACAACAGAATCGCAGAAGGAGGACAAAAATCGACAGCCACTTCACGCGCGATCGGAAACGTTAACATTTTTCTTTCCTTCTTCTTCTTCTCTCCTATAACCGCGATTGAATTCCCAGGTACAAGACGACGCGCGCGAGCGCTTTTCAATTTCCCTCGTGCACGCGCGCCGCACCCGCGAGATGGATTTCCGTGGGCTTTGTTTGAACGCTGGTTTATTGATAACTTGTTGCTCGGCTGTCGCAAGAGTGATTTCACGAGGAAGCAAAGGCATATAGATATATACGATATATGCTGCCCCACTGGTGGTTTACGCATATGTGTGGCGATGGCTCGAGGGAATTGCGGATTGGCTTTAATTATGTAGAATTGTATATGGTGAGTGGTGGTTTTCGAGCTTGAGAGTAGGGGGTTACGATTGGCGGTGAGGGTAAGGAGTAGGTTGTAAAAGAGATTTCAAGGCGGATGATTATTTTTCTTAGGATTGAGCTTTCTGTCGTTGGGAATTAAATATTCTTAGTGTTTTAGTTGCGAGAAAGTCGCTACAGTAACTTCTTATTTTTAATAAAGGTATTTTGTACAAACGATTCTATTCATAAAGTTTTAAATAACTATGGTAACAGCTGCGTATATTGCGAAAAAGTATCTTTATATACCCGCAGATTTTAATAATGAAATAAGTAATCTATAAAGTATGAATAGTTTGAAACAAATCGTTATTCTACATGGATTAACATTGTAACCAATAATAAAGTTCAGCAAACGTGAACTTAGTTCTTGTTTTTATAGGATATGTGCTTATTATTGACACTGACACCGTGTACTTAATTCATCAACCTATAAATATAAAAATCAATTCGTTGCAGTAAAATTAATCATGCTATATATTTCGCATAATATAATGTTACATGAAAGAATTTTACAAAGTCATACGTAACATAAAATAAAGGATAGTTTATGGTAAAAGAACATCATATTTGATTGGACTGGTATGAAAATTTTAATATTTCGTTTGATTTGATTCTCTTTGAAAAAAGACACTGCCTCAAAATAAAACAATGCACTATAGCTGCAGTATCTAAAATCGATATTATTTATATAATTTATAAAAGTGCACTACAAAGTCATCATCGCTATCCTCATTCATGCAATGCAAATTACGTAATACTACGTCGCATATAATATTCAGAAAAATAGAAGAAGAAAAAATATTTTAATTTTCATACCGGCAAACTAAAAGATAATAACATCTTCACGTGACATCCAGTGCAACACGGGTACCGACCAAACGAGAAAAATGTAAAAGAGCGAAATTGAAAGACGACTAACGTGTTTTTTTCTCTCTCTCTCTCTCTCTTTCTCTCATGTATACCTTTCGTTTCTCCCTCCACCAAGCAAATGAATGAAATTTCAGCGGCAGCGGTGAAATTTTCCTTTCATAAAAGACTCGTAAAAGTGACGGGGAGGGGGTGGAAGAAAACTTTACATTCGCGAGGAAAAACCATCTCGTTAAAAATGGGTCGTGTCTTTTCCTTTATCGCATTTTCATTTCGCCGCGCGTGTAAGTCACAGAAAGAAGGAGCGTAGGTATAGACGGAGAGAGGAAGCAAGAGAATGACGTTACGTTTGATTTTACGAGTTCGCGGTGGAAAACTTACTTTCGCGTGAAATATCCAACGGAATAATTAAAAATGCAATAAGATTTTGTTACGCGGAGATCCTTGTGAAAATCTCGGGTGTTGCAATAATATTTTTTGTTCGTTTATTATGGCCTTGCCTTAAGAAGTTTTTATTGTCTCAAGGCGACTGGTGAAAAGCCTATTCCAAATGATGAAAAGAGAAATTAAGGGTATTTGAAATTGGACGATTTTTATAATATTATGTTTGAATAATAATTCTAGTAATCGTATTTTCTATGTTTATTTCGTAAAAAAGTCTATTATCAAAAGTACAATGACGACGTGGTATAATAAACGAATCATCTCATACCATTTTTTATGACAAACCATAAATGCCATGTAATACACGATATGACATGTCTATTTCTTACGAAATCTCAACTTCATCCTAATTCGTGACTTTCAATATCTCCCTCATTACATTCTCACTTTATTTTTCATCCGCCGAGCAGAAAAAAATTATCGTACAGCACGCGCTCCAGGAGGCAAACAGGCGTGTACAAGAGTTTGCGGGTGCGCGATGGAGAAAATACATCGCGTCGTGCCGCTGGCTAATTTTGTGTCGTGTCGTTGAGAGGTGAAGAAACCGCGGATCTCGACCACCTGCTGAAGCTTTTTTTCTCCTCCGCGTGTTCGACCTCCCATGTAGAAAAAGTGTAATTTGCCTGGCTATGGCCGTTGTTAAAGAGTTATGCAATTTCAACGAATTAGTTGGAAATTTTAATGCTCGTTGGTCAGAAAGATATATTTTTATACATATATTTTAGTTTGAAATATCACGCAAAGGTTTGAAATTTTTAATTTTAAAATATTTGCGTAGCTTTGTGAAACAAGAGATTACAGCTTGGAAGAGAAAATGGCTTGACTTTAAAGCGCACCGTAAAAAATATTTTTCTTTTGAAAATTAAAAAATTTTTATTTTAAAGTGCACTTTTAAAGCCTTATACAAATAAAAATAAATTACAATTGTTGAGATTGTCTTAATAAAGCACTTTATTAAAATTTTTACAACATTTATTAAATATTTTTTCCGTAATTATTTTTCTTGACAACAACGAGAATTTTATCATTTTTTCGAAAAAATTCTCACCCCGAAAATACAATGACGCCACTTTTTCCCTTCTAAATTCAAAGCTGCAGCTCAAGTATGCAAATCACGTGTATTACCGCACCTTTTTTCTTACCACCCCTCTTGTCACGAAAGTAATCTTATGAGCGTCGAAATTCACTTTTCGAAAATTTCCACCTCGTCGAACAAGAAAATAAAAAAAAAAAAGAAAAAAGAATAATTGATGCACGCTTGCGACACATCTTTAGAAATTTTTTTATACCACAGAGCAGGTCAAAATGGATTAAATCAACGCACTTACGTTTATGAATTGTAATTTCCAACATCTGGTGCATGCACACGCGTACGCGAGCGTAATTCTTATAATACCGCGTATATAAAAAAAATAGGTGTGCACGTTCGGGAGAGCTTCCTTCTTTTGTTTCGCGCACGCGCGGCCTTATTATTAGCCAACGCACGCGGTCGTGCGCGATTGTCGAAGAGATTGACCCACTTTCCGACTGGCCGAGGTACTGGAAATTATTGAAATTGTCGTCGTCTGGCTTCTTTACGAGGAGTTAATTTTCCAAGGCGGGGGCGCGGGAAAATTTAATTGGCTGTAGTGTGTGAGCACGTGAATTTCTGTCATAGGGTTATTAGTATTGTGAAATTTATCTTTAGCAATGAGCTGGTGAGTGTGTTTGCTCTGTCTCTGTAGATTGTAAATTATGTCGAATACGAAAAAGTAACAACGAATTTTAGAATTTAATAAAAAAGTACATAAGAAATTAACGGAAAATATATTGAAAAATAAACTTTAAGCATTATAATTTAGTAAAATTAATATTTGAAATGATAATAATGACGCAATGGAATAAATCAACGCTATAAAAACTTTTTGTTATTTAAAAATGAAGGTTCTGTAATCTTTATTGTATTTAATGAAAATAAATATTTTTTAAAATTATTTACATTTTTTATCTTGATATAAAAGTTATTCAATTAAAATGCGATCTTTGACAATTACAGAATGTCGCAACCTTCTATTTGATTTAGAAAACATGTATTAATTTTACAATCACTTTCGTTTACTTACATATTTACAGCGACGTAGTTCTTTTTATAAAATAAGATATTTGTCGGAAGTTTAACATATAGATTCTACAATAGCTTGCATAAAATAATCGATTTTTATGCAGATACGCGTACTTACACTAATACAATCGCAGTATATTTTATAATTAAAATGACAAATATTCGAAAAAAGAGTTAAAAACAATTACACGCGAAAATTCCTATACGGTTTTTCCTATATTTATTCTTATGTCTTTTTTCTCGATCTAAAATTTTCTTATCTCAACACGTAATATAAATAATACGTTTGTAGAATAATATGCATTATAATCGTACTACATTGTATCGAAATAAAAGCATAATTTTGATGACTTTTATTTCTAAAATAAAAGTCATACATCGTCTTAAAATTTTGTTATAAACCTAACTACTTACTATTATTTTACAGTCAATTTTTTTTTCTTTCGTTTGCGAAGCGTTTTAATAATCTGCAAGAAATACGTTTCAGCAAGATTTTTAGGAACGATTTATAAACGAATTATAAATAGTTATATACAGATAAATAATTTAGATAAAAATATATGTATCAATTCGGATAAAAGCTTGATAGAAATTTAACAACATTTTCATCGAAACATATTAAAAAAATTATTGAAATTCTTTTAAAAATGTATGTTGCAAAGATGGGATTCAGATATTTTTAGGTATTTCAAAGAATACCAACCAATTATTTCACGTCGATCATAAATCGAATTCGAAATCATAAGGAGTAGTATACTTTCACATTGTTTGCTGTTTCATGAATAAATTTTAAATATTCATTGGATATCTGATTTATTAGGTTACTAAACTTTTCTAAATTTGTTTGTCTCAAGTTGTTAACGAATTCTTCAACTTCAAATTCTTTACCTCCGTAATTCACTTTGACATCCTTGGGTACTATACCTCCACTTTCCGAAATCTTGCACTTGAAGCTATTTAAGACGATATTATGTATCAAGTCATCCGACATAGTGTTGCTCGCGATAGTGATCGGAGTATCACCATTCCGGTCGAACATCTGCAGATCAGCTCCATTTTTCCACAGTAAACCAACGATGTTTGATTGCTTATTTAAAATTGCATCCTTGATGATAGGACCATCGTTGTCTCCTTGAATGTTCGGATTCGCGCCTTTGATAATAGAAAAGAAAAAAATGTCAGTCGAGCATTTATATAGACATTAGTGAATCGAACTAAATGCTACAAGAAATTGTGTTACCTAAGTTCAAAAGGATATCCACCATATCTGCGTTACCACACCTGACAGCCATCAGTAGAAGGGAAATGTTTCTACCATCTTTGCTATCAATCGTATCTATATTAAACTTTTGATCAATAATTAGGTAGTCAAAGATTACTTTATCCCTGTACGACATCGTCTTCATGGCACATTCTATACCGGGAAAGGCTTTGAGTATGCTAGCATTTCTTATGACCAAAAATTGAATCATAAAAAGGTTTCTATGCATGATGGCCAAGCTAAGAGGTGTAAAACCGCTTTTGTTCGGTTGGTCGATGTCAAAGTTCTCGTTGGCACGCAACCACTCGAGTCGTTCAACTGGTTGGTTGTCTCTAACGCTGTAATGGAAAATTGTATTTCCTAAAGCATCCACGGCGTTGATCTGATAAAAAAAGATGTAACACATGTTATACTTTTTTTTATTAAAATTATAGGTTCAGTATAAAAATGTATGAATAAAAGTCTCAAAAGTATCTTACATCAAAGTAATGCTCTTTCAACAAGTTTATATAATCCCATCTGTTTGCAAAGTAGGCCTCGTGTAGAATGGTCATACCTTGCTGGTATGTGATTGTGATGCCAGCTTTTTCTTCTAAAAATTTCTGAAAAATATCGATATAATCTTTACGCATGGCATACCTCAGCGGAGTCTCATTTTTATATATCTGATTGGGGTCCGCGTACTTTAACAATAGTGCGACCAATTTTTGAGATTGTTTAGAAATGGCAAAGAAGAGAGGTGGCAGTACATCGAATTGACGGTGGTAAGTATCTACATTTGGATTAGCACCGTTCAATAATAGGAACTCAATAATCTCAAAATTAGATTGATTCATACTGATGTACAAGGGTGTATGCTTTTCCTTGTTCAGCGCATTAACGTCGACACCATTCTTCACCAATACTTTGACAAACTCCAAATTGCCGTAAGTACAAGCGAAATGAAGAGGAGTATCTTCCTGCCAATTCGGATAGTTTCCATATTTCCTGTTTATTCGAATTGAACATTTTAATTGAGCTATACAAAACAATAATTATTCTATTAATCGAAATTCTTACCTTAATAACATCTGTTCATTTAAAATTGATGGGCAGTCCATCACAACGGCTATGTGTAGAAAACTATCACCACAGCAAGCACATACTCCGCTAAGTTTCGCACGCTTGAATATAACGCTGAGAACCGTTCCAAGTATATGCTTGAAATCCTCTATGAACTTACACCACCTGAACGGGCGTGGTAGATTAGTAACAATCTGACGGATCGAACCCTGCATTTCTTGTTCCTCAGTTGTGGCCGCTAGATAGTTGATTACGTTAACATTACTGACATAGCAGTTAACGTAACCACCACAACTATTGCTAACGTTATCACTATCTATGACATTCTCACTATCGTCAACACTATCACTGGCGTCAACATTATCACTACTATGTGAATCAACACTATTTTCAACATTATCACTACTATGTGAATCAACACTATTTTCAACATTATTACTATTGACATTACAATTATTTTCAACATTATTGTTATTGTCAATACCACAGTCGTTAGCAATATTACAATATTCCTCGTTAGCGTCATTGCCTGAAGATAATTTGAATTCTATAATACTTGGGTCAAAGGGTTTTTCTTGCCAAAGCTTTGTTGGTGTGATGACTTCTTCCATATATTGTTGTAAATTTTCTGATTCAGCTTCTTCTCGTACAATTTCTGGCTTATTTTGGGATATATAGCTTTGTATATTGTTTCTACGATTATTTTGTTCTATATCTTGTTGATTGTTTCTGTGATTATTTTGTTCTATATCTTGTTGATTGTTTCTGCGATTATTTTGTTCTATATCTTGTTGATTGTTTCTGTGATTATTTTGTTTTATATTTTGTTGATTGTTTTTACGTCTTCGACGCGATATTCTTTGAGTACGTGATCTTTCAGCCTGTAAATATAAAAAAAAATTATAATACACTCACAAAAATAAATATTTTAATTATACATTTGAATTTTTCTGTAATCGTAAATATTTGCATAATCTATGAAACTAGTAATTTCTCAAAATTATTAAATTTATTTTTAATATATGTGTAAAATTTACTTTACTATAGATTGTAAAAAAATACTTTACATTTTCACGAGCCATTGTGATTGTGATCAAGTTTACTTAATGTTGTAGTAAATACTGTAACAAATTTCAAAGTCAGAGAATTATTAATTTTGTATATTTTTGTAAGTTAAAGCGGAAAATGAAAAATTATACCAATAATTGTATTGTACGACTTATATATTTCGATTGATACACGTAATTTTATATTTTTGCTACGTGTAATTTTGAAAATCCTGACAGAATTAACTGCAATAATTTTAAAATTTCTTCGATAACGTCTGTACACGAGACGTGTAGTTAGGTTGGATGACGATGTACGACTAAAAGTTGCCCATAAGCTTGGATTACTCGGTCTTATTGTTTATGAACAGCGCCGGCAATTCCACGGATCGGCTTTGTACATACCATCAAGTATTGTTATTATTTGCGTTCTCTGTGCCTTTACCTTTGAACGTTTGAATTAAACCTTTACCATTATTTTACTTTTGAAATCTTAGCATGATTTTAATCGTAAAATTGGTTTTAATACTTTTATAAATATCAATAATAATTTTTTATTTTACTTTTAGTTATTTTATATAAACTGTCAATATTCATTTTATATGTGCCACATAAAATACAATAACATTTAAATAATTTTTATTGCGCATCTTTAGTGTATTATTATTATTATAACTGATATATACTTAATATTTTTACTTAATATTTTACTTAATATATATATATACTTAATATTTTAGGTATTACCTAAAATATCAAGTCGGAAATTGTAATCATATGAAAGCAATTTTTAATCACATCTATTTTTCTTACATAATTTCAGTTAAAAAATTAACAACTGATATTTCATTCACGTGGTATTAGAATATTTTAAATCAATTATTTTCAGAAAAGTTATTAAAGACTTCATAATAATAAAATCCTAGATTGAATAGCGATCTAATGAAGCTGTAATGCTAATTATTACGTAGCAGCACGTTATATTTTATTTAAAAAATTTGACATGTACAATATTTCTTATAGGTACGTAATAGAAATTTCAGAATAACGAATTCAGATCACATCCAATGCTTTTTACGTTTTTTCGCAATTTTTCCCATCTTCTTTTCTCTCTGTTTTTTAAGCTTCCCTCACTTTCCGAGCAAAGTTTTGAATTGACGAAGCTGAGACTTCGTCCTTTTGAACCGTTAATGGAGGGACTTACAATACTTTGGCCGCGGGAAAATTGGTCAAATATTTTCGTTCCAAATTTACATTAAGCTACTTTTTCAAAAGTTTGCCAAACACTTAAAAAGTCTTTATAATTTTTATGACTCAATGCAGCAAACTTTCAAAAGTTTTGATACAGTATTATTATTACAAAGATGTATTGGTATATTGTTTTCAAAAATGAAATAACTACCAATGAAAAGAAGTCTTTAGGTAAATATTTTTCTTTACAGGGCAAATAAATGTGATGGATTAAGTGCAATGTACTGTCATATATTGAGCATTATTTTATAGTTATGGTGGCAAGAAAAAATTTAAAATAAAATTCTATATTTTTTTAATTCAGTGTATTTTAAGATCCATAATTTTCAATACGTTTTTGGATCTTTTGCTTATAAACTATTAATATTATATTTAGAATATTATATCTAACTTATCATTATCATTAAAATTCAAAGCGAAAATCCAGATATTATTGTTTTTGGAAACTTGACGTAACTCTAAGTTCAATCACCTTTGAGCCGTTGACGTCTATTTACATTTTCAAGGACCGATTTAAGCTTGTAAATATAGTGAAATAATTTTGAAAAATTTCTTTTACAAACATTGTATAAATGATAAGATAAAAGTTCAATAAAGATAAATATAGTATATTAAATTGACGTTGTTATTATTATTTTTATATGTTTTTCAGTAAAACTTTTTATATTATAAAAATTATTATGAAAATAATAATAAAATAGGTAAATTTAATATGAATCTCAACTTTAGATATTTCGCAAATAATCTTTAGTTATATAAAAAATTATTTTTTTTTTTAATACAATTGACAAAATTTATATTCAGTTCATCGCATTTTCATATGTTTCAAATGCTATACCAAAAAAAATATCTTATATAATATTTAAAGAAAACTTGTTTACTCACGACCCCGAGCACGTATACGAATCTCTTGGTCTACGCTCTTGCGAGACTCTCCACCGTTCCCCTTTTTTTACCTCTACGCGTGAAAAATTAACCAGGCCATTAACATCGAGCCTTTGTTTCTGTTCCAGCTCTAGGGCGACGCACGCGCAATTGCTTCTCGCCTTTATCAAGGTCGTCGACTCACTCTCCTCTCACCTATACATATACATATACACGTCATGCCTGCGTCTTTGATCTGCCTCAGCTTGGCTACCAGGTCACTTGCGCCCGGGTTTGCTCCTGTTGGCTTCATTGCCATGATGTGAAAGCGGAGGAGCACGGAGAGAGAGAGAGAGAGGGAGTGAGGCAGAGGGAAAGATATTAGACATTAGAGAGCGAGCGTAGATGCCAGAGGCGAGCTTAGACGTCGAGAGCAGAGTCACGAAGCGCCGAAGACGACGACGACGAAGGGAAGAAGAAGAGACCGGCCGCCAAGATGATTCCCACCAACGTCATGTCCTTCGTCAAGAAGGTCAGTGTTATTTTCGACCGCTTATTCGGCTCCCGGGCTATTTGCGGTACGCGCAGGAGAGAGAGAGAGTAAGAGGTCTAGGTACATAAGTTGTCCGCTGGCTGCCTCGGATGATTTCGAGGTAGAGCGAGAGATAGAGCGTTGAAATCTGAATTATACGAAGTAGCTGGTTTAGTAGTAACTAGACTCATCTAGGAAAATTTCAGTAATTATTTTGTTCACTGAGTTCATATTAATTAAAAATATGTGCAACGTATAATTATTTATCCAACAGCAAAATGAATAATATCAAATTATGCAGGGAGTAAATAAAGGAAATTAGATGATCAGTCAATTTAACTTTAGTAGTGTTGGTAAAGCAGGTATTTCCTTATAATCAAAGGATAATCATACCTATAATATTTGTCGTTCTGTATGCATATATGCTGCTGAGGTATCAATAGGTGTTATCGCAATTATTAGAAAAATAGACAGATCAATTATTTTATGGACACTATAATTATTAGATATCCATCGATTTTAATAATTTTGAAGATATAAGAGAGTTAATATCTCTGTTAACACATCAAATGAACCTTGTATTTTATTTAAATGTATCGACTGTTGATAAAATAGATTTCTCTATATGTTTTCACATTTTTCACGTAATTTCTTATATTACAGACATATAAAACATAAGAATCTACATTAAAAATCATTCGTACAAAATTATAGATATCCTGTAAGAATTTTAATATCACCTTATTATATTACTAAATACACAACTAATACGAACAATCTCCATCCCCCACAGAACCATCTATTACCAATTACAACCCACGTACAACGATATCTCAACCAAAACCTTCCCACCGCATATCCTCACACTACGCTAACCACTGCTCAACCTCGGCATATCCCGGAAAACGCACGAGCACACCGCAATACTTCCCACTTTCTCTCCCTCACGCGTTAATAAACACGAGTATCTCGACTTTGCTATACGAATAAAGCTCTCTCTCTCTCACGCTCGCACAGCCACGATTATATTGCGTGCGCGCGCGGGCGACAAATTGAATAGCTGCGTCGCGCGCCAGAAATTGCATCGTACGCCCTTGCGCGGCCGCTGCCGCCGCCACCGCCGTGACTATGACGTCTTGACCCTGACCGGAGACGTCGAGCGTAGAGAGAGCGAGAGCGAGAGAGTGAGAGTTAGCTTCCTGTCTTCTTCCCTTGCTCTGCTCTTCCGTCTTACCTATCCCCTCCTTATATACCCTTATCTCGAGACAGACAACAGGATGCGCGCAAGCTGAGCGTGCGTGGTGTGGATGTGTTTACGCGCGGAGTTCGATGTAAGCAAGGAGCGGGATATTGCGTAGTTGGGTGGGATTTTTATTTTCTGGGTAAGAGGAGTAATTGGGGTTTGCGTGGTTGGTTTTGATATTGTAGAGGGAATATTTTAGAGGACTGTGAAGTAAAGTTTTACAAAATTTTTGCAAAATAATCATGTAAATACTGTCGTTTTACAATAGATTTTTGAATATCAAGTACACTGTTTTTTTTAGTAATTTTAGTATTTTTACGTGGAGGGATTGTGGGTAGAAAGTTAATATTTTATAAAACAAGATATAGGTACATTCGTGAGTAAAAATTTCTATAAAAAATTATTAAAAATGTAGAAAAGTTTATATAAAATCGTATTTTAACAATATACGAAAGTGTGATAATTTACAATGTTTTGCAGAATATGATCAGTTTTATAATATCAAATAGAAAATTTTGATATAGATTTTTTTATTGCATAACAAAATTTAATAACAATTTCAATTGCAATTTTCAGTCCAATAAAAGCATAAATTTGTTTTATCAGCATTCTAGAGTACATTGACGTATGAAAAATTTTATAGAGGTGTAAATAGACGGTATGAAATTGGAGTAAACTGAAGGTATAATAAGAAAAAAAGCTGTAGGTAAGTTCACAAGTCCATTATTTCAGCAAATGAACAGGCGAATATACCATTTAATTTTGTTTTAACAAACGAAGTTTATACAAATTTCAATGTTGTTTCATTTACGATGATAATTATAGTACAAGTGTAATAATAGCATCACATAATAATCTAATTATATATTCGTATAAAAATACGTTGACCGTTTAGGAGTCAATCGACTGTGGAAGGGTCGACTTACATACTGTACGTAATACTGTACGATATCACTAAGGATAAAAATATGTGTATTTTAAAATTATTCGGAACTGATATAAAAATAAAGTACCATGTTGTGATATAAATAAATTGAGATCTCCCCTCGTCTTAAAGTTTGTTGAACCTAAATATTAATGAAGGAAACATTATTATGTAACAAATAACACAATCTTCTTCCTCAACACTTAATTTTATTAAAATAATACCAAGAAAATAAAAATTTTTGTATGTTGCATAGTTACTTGATACAATGAAATGCCTTTATAGCATTACAATTTTGTCCGATAGAGAAAATAAAATTATCAATGAAATTAATAAAAAAAAAAAGAGAATGAAAGGAATTTTCGATCCCACTAAGTTCATATTTCCTGTTCAAAAATAAAATTCACTGCGACAAATTCAAAAAGTAATGTTCGCAGCTATACAAGTCGATTTTTATTGCAAATTCCCGGCGTTCCCTTACACTCGCCCAATGAATATTCGACGTATATAAAAGTTTACGCCCCATATCTCGCCTTCAATCTTTTCGTTCCCTTTCACGGGCGCGCATGTTCGTTCGTTCGTTCCTTACGCTTGATGCTTCCCCGAATCGCCCTCTTTTGGATTATATATAGTCGACTGGATTACGCTTCGTGCGTGGAAATGGCACGGTGCTAAATATTTACAATTGCCTCAAAATTTAATCAACAGGGCTATTGATCTTTGTCCTTGTTTCTTTTTATTCGTGTTTTTTTTTAGTTACGATTTACTACTGCGCGTAAAAAAAACACCATGAAGACGATTGACAAAATTATTCTTTGATTATGTCGTAATTGTTATTGATATAATTATACTTTAATATTCGTATTATTACCCGTACTTTACTTTATCATCTAGAACGTTGGTAAATTAAAACATGTTAAAATAAAATTACCACTTTCTAAAAAAGAATATATCTTTTAAAAATTGTTAAAAATTATTTCGAGGAAAATTCTCAGTTTAATATTTTTTTCAGACCCTTTTTAGCTGACAAAAATAAAAGTGCGAAATTCAAAGTTAAAATAAATTTCATATCCCAAAAATATATTTTTTTAAACAAGAGATATTTTAAAATCACCGATAAATGAATTAAAATATCCATTAACGAGTACAATGATATCCATGGTTAATTTCCACATAAATAGATGAACTAACGTATATACTTCTGATCTCAAAATATTAAACTCAGGCTACTACGGTCGAAAACTTTTCAATGTTTGATATATCTTGTACAGCACCAGCGCACACGCGTACAATCTATATATCCACGCTCATGGATCCTGAACATCGTCAAGCGGGTAGAAGCTCGCAGGGCAGTTCCAATTCCACGTCTATGTATATATACCCACACACACACGGAAGTATTTCGCCGTATGTCCGAAAGCGCAGGCGTTATAAACGCTAGAAATTCATGTTATAGCGGATAGGACAGCGTCGAAGTTTTAGGGGCTCGTTTGCTGGCACCCTGTATAAACTCTCGACTTCTGAAATGTCGCGGAGGACGAGAAGTAGGTCAGCCGAAATGTTTTACCGCTGCCCATTCTTCGCCATCTCTCTCTATCTTTCTAGTCGAAGAAAATTTTAATCAATTTACGTTTATTTTTCAACTTTAAACACGGCGCGCACAGGATCTTGTGAAACTTAAGAAGAGAGAGAGAGAGTTTTATTGCCGTAGTTTTAATGCAATATGAGGGTCTCATATAAGTTGGCTCGAGGGGTGGAAAAGGGTGTCGTCGGTTTTAGAGACACTCTAACTAGAAGTTGATATTTGCGAGATCGGGTGTACTCGTATTACGGGAAAGAGCTTTTTTTAATATTAAACCATAACTTTGGAAGTTTCTTTTTAGCAAGAGAAGGATTTCTCATTTTTATTGTCACGTAAAGTTCGGAGTATCATCTTACCGTTCATACATTAATTAGATCTCTCGAAATATATATTTAAAGAATTATTTCAAATTCTCCGTTGTAAATTTAAAACAATATATTGTAATTTTAATTCTAGAGACTATCGAAGTATAAATTCGAGAGCCATTGGTTTACTACCGAATATTTCTTCGATAACAAATTCACCGACGCAAAAACCAATAAAACACAAAAATATCAGTACGAGAATCAAAATTCAGCAGTTACCATAGCAACACAGCTGCCTTATCTCGCAGAATACATACAAAAACAGAGAGCTTTTCGCTTCTATCTCCTCACCGCTGACTTAACACGCCGACACTGGAGGATTAGGACAACGAAGTTCTTGCCTGTATGCGACTCATCGTCGATTCCACTCGCTCCGTTCTCCTTTCTCTCTCTCTCTCTTACCCAAGTCCGGTTTCTCATTATAACAGAATTACCCGTTATTTTTTCAGTCTTTCCGCCTTCTTTTCTCTCACGGTTAACCCTTATATCCAGGTATGATGGAAAGAAAATTCCGTAGCTGTTTTAATCGCACCTTTAAGAACCCGGAAAAATATGCCCTTTTACCGAGATGCAGGGTTGAGTGTAATTGTGGCTTAGCTGCGTGAAGTGCTCGAAGAGGTTTTATATTCAAAGGTAAAGAAAGATCTCAAAGAACGCGCGCGTGAGCTAATATTATATAAAAAGTTCTTCGTGTTTTCTTTTTCTCCTGGATTTTTTTTTCTGAAAGGGGATTAATTTTAAAATGGGGAAGTTTGTTCGACAATCTACTCGATAATTGGGAAGTATTTTAAACTGCGTTGTCGTAATAATTGATGAATGTACAAATTGAATTAAACTTGTTGAGATCGATGCGATTTAATAAAACACTGGAAACTTCCATTCAATCGTAATAAATAGTTGTCAAGTTGCGGCTCAAGGAGTAAGTCTTTAAGCTCCCGGCGTAATTAAAAGACAAATATAAAACCGATAATGAAATTTAAATAAAATTCAAATGAAAGTTGTTTTTCCTCGGTAGGAAGGATATTGCTCACGACTGTGTAATAAAATTTAACTTGGAAATCGATTTTATATCCGTGAATAAACAAGGAGAAATCGTTTTTTGATAGGCAACAACTTCACGACGCTGTTAATACATTTTTCAATTGAATTTTTTTTTGCATTTCTCATCACATTCTTATTGCGCATTACAATAAAACTCAAAATCCTATCTATTACATAAAAAAAAATTTATTCCTACTAATACTATTACAAAAAGTTATTATTTCAATAACCTAATTTTTTACTATACTTAGTAACCAAAAAAAACTCGATAAAACCTTTATACCCACGTAACCCTCATAACTTCCAACCAGCCTTATACTCGTTCTTTCAAAATTTCCAACTCCGATATAAATTTCGCATATTTTCTCGCTCCGAACTTTGCTCTCCACAGCGGCCTCGAACTATGTACGTACACGCACTCGTTACGACCTTTGCGGAAAATATGCGGCGGTTCGGTCGTTACGCGGACCGACAGGCTTCTACATACGCGTGGAAAAGTTTTCCACGCATTTTACGACTGTAGCACCCGAGCCGCGTAAAACACGCGCTACAGCGACGCGGGGTTTAACGGTCGACGCTCGCACGCAGGGGTGTGGGAATAAATTAGGGAAGGCTTGGTTCGAAGACGACGGAGAATTTGTTGCTCTTTATTTCGTTAAATATTAAGAAGGTGACGAGAGAAAACCGTCTTGGTATACTGACGGAATGGAGTATGGGTAAGGGGTGGGTTTGTGTATATGTGAGTTGATAGGGTGGGTAGAAAAGTATCTTGAGAGACGTTATGTAGAATTGTAGGGTATGTGAATTGACCTCTAAACTGTTTTTTAAAAGTGGTTTAACTATTTTGTTGGATATTCATCTGCCGTGAATTTGATTTTGCTGAGATTGCGTCAGTTTGATATTTATATTGTCAATCGTAAAACGTAAATTAAATTTCGTTGGCTTGAAAATCAAACTGATAGCAATATAGATCAAGCCGTATATCAAAATATAACAATATAATCGTTAATAAAACACATATAGATAGCCTGAAAAAAAAGATTTCTATCGTCGTAATTACAATTTGATTACACATTCTTATATACCGTAATTACAAAGTTAACGATGCTAATAATCCATATAACCACGCGTACTTACCATAAGACTAATGGATAACAGCAGCGGTAAAGTAGAACTCGGAGGAAAAAAAACAAACAAGCACGAGAACGAATGAAAATAATAAAGACTAAATGAACGACGCAACGAGCGAGGAAGAAAAAAAAAGTCAAGGGGAGGAGGGTCGCGTGAGTATCATCGACAGAAACACATTCACATACCAACGCTACTCATTGTCCAAAGCACGCCAACATTATACTGCGGGTGTATATGCTGTTGTACGAGGAAAGTTCGTTCTTCTCTTGCTAAAGTGTATAATACTTTGTCGACGACTTTCTTTTTTTTCTTTTTTTGTACCGTGTATAGCCATATGCGTAATGAAAAAATACTCGCTTAATTTACGCTCATGGGAGCTACGCGCGTGCTTAATGGATTAACGCAGCTTTGAAAATTTAAACGACGTCGCGAGTACTCATTGAGACGTTACGTGGGAGGATTTATGATAACTAGTAGTTGCGGTCCGAGGCTGAATACGAGAGTGAAAAATGGAAGTATATCGTTTGAAGATAAAAATCACTTGTTGAACATTCACGAATGAAGTTGGTGAGCTTTCAAATTGTTTCGGAATGCTATATTACGTAATTAATTTTTATATTCTTTATTATAATTATAATTTTCCATTCATATAAGTTATTATTCACTGTTGTTAAATTATGATAAAAGCATATATTCCAGTGCCAAAAAAAAACTCGGATATACGAGACTACGAGGCATGCAGAAAATAACACGCATCTAGCAACGAAATCTAAACACTTTGATTTCTTTTTTTCTTTTTGTACTTTTGTTAATTAAAGAGAAGCAGCCATTGCGCGCTAGTTTTTCACCTCCGCAGGCGCACAATTCACGCTCGTTCTTTTCACGTATATATATATATATATATATATATGTATACCGCGTAGGAATGCATACATCTTCTGAAAGAGTTTCCTGTCAATTCATATTTCAGTGAGCTTCACTGATTTTTACCGGAGTTTCCTTTCTCTTTCCTATATCGGGTTCTCTCATGTTTTTCAGATGCACAATTTTGATTTTTCCAAGTTCCTAACATGCAGATATATAGGTACGCGCGTATTCTTTACAGCAGTTGGGCGAGATATTTTTAGTCTCTCTCTCTCTCGCTGTGATGAATCCGACGCGGAAACATTTCCTAGAAATTTACTGTTATTAATTGAGGTATCGTTAATTTCGTATAATTTTAAAGAGAAAATGCAACTATAATTGTTAGAAATTTAACGCGAAACGCAAGTTATCAAAATCAGGACTTATTTTATAGTCCGATAATTTACCACGATATCTTATTTTAAATATTTTTCTCGTAATACAGGTTCATTCTTTTTTCGTTTTGCCTTTTTCTCCTGGCGCTGTATATGCAGAACGTTTTTTGCTCCCATTTTTCCGAAGCTTCCCTCACGAAATACGATTTTACTCCCACTATATGCATTCGCCGAGAGATGGTTCGATTTGCGGAGTGAGTACTGTACATGTATATATATGTTCTATCGGTGCGCGCCTCTTATATTTAGGGCGGGATATTTTTTTCATAACTCGCATATTTTTTTACAAGCCAGAGAGAGAGAGAGAGAGAGAGAGAGAGAGAGAGAGAGAGAGAGAGAGAGAGAGAGAGAGAGGGAAAAAGCTCGTATGCGAGAGATTAAATATACCTTTTAGATTGGGAAACTCTATTTCTGTGAGAAATTCACTTACGGTTATGAGATATAAAAAGCCTTTATAAATAAATGGGATATATGCTGCGGCTAAATATGAACGGAATTCTGGGTTTCTCGTTTGAATTTAAATTTCTCTTTCAGGAAATATACCTTGTGAAATTAGTATTAGTCTGAAGAAATCAAAATCAAAGCTTCATGGAGATATAGGAAATGTATATAAATTGTTGTTACAAAACATCTTACACTTATTCTTTTCCTTACTCCTATAAAGTTTTTATCTTTGAACTATACAAACAACTACTTCATAAAAACTTCATCGCTGATCCCCTACACACGTATCCCATTGACTCTCCCTCCAGTCCACACCACATTAACATCCACGTACCTACGACCAATCACGAATGCAAATTCAGGAAAGAAAGCAATCAACCCACGCGCCAATGAAATCAATCACAAAAAAAGAATCCCAAGACAATGAGGCCTGTAGGCGTAGCGGGGTACCGTTAAAATCCTCCCAACGTAATCCTGGCATCGCGTACACCGTCATCAATCTCAATGAGCAAGTGTATATATATATATATAGCCTACCGCAGCAGGTGGTCCGTTCCTGCTGCTGCTGCTGCTTCTTCTGCCGAACACAATTGACTTAGCCGCTTGCTCGTGCGTGGAATCAACACACGGCTGCTGCGTGCGCGCACGCACGATCGATCTGTTTGCGTGAGACGATAATCGTCGCTCATTGGTCCATGGTATAGGTGGTGTGGAGGCGGTAGCAGCTGGCAATGGCACCCCGGGGGACCGTTTGGCAATCGCGCTTCTCCTTGGCGGAGCTTTGGTTTGCTCGCGGTGGTCGGAAGAAATTAATCGCGGCCGCGGGGAGTAAGTGCGACGGGTCGATGGGTTTGAAGGTGGATTCGTGGCTGGGTTATTGAGAGAGGTAGTGAGTGGCTTACTGAAGGTTAGTGGTATAGTTGAGTATTGAATAGTTGAGTGAGAGTAGAAAGTTGACGAGTCAAGAAAAAGTAAAATTTTAATTATAGCATGTAAAAAATTCATAGTATGTGTGATAGTATAGACTTGTAATCATATCAATTTATAAATATATTTCCATGCCAATGTAAATATCATTATATGAAATTTTAATAAAATACGTATATGAATTATTGCATTTAAAGTAATATGGATGTACGTAATGGGAAATTCTCTAATGGGTTTTGGAACTCAAAGAACATAATGAGCTATACTAGAGTTTCTCAAGGATATATCTCAATGTATGCTTTAATCGTGTTTAAATGGAGTTGCAAATACACTCCTGTATAACTTTCATATATGAAGATTAAACATAGAGATTTCTAGATTGAACTTTGTGTGGTTTCTTTCCAACAAACTTCCGTAACGATTCAATTAAGGTTAAAATTAGTTTCTCCGGTTCATTTATAGATACACTTTTTTCTGCTATTTATTTAACAAAACTTTGTCCTAATTTCAACTGAATATGCTGCACCGATGATGAAAGTACGAGGTGATTTTATTGGGACATTGGTTGCCTCTATATACCGTCCCTCTCTTTACGCCATGGATTTGGATTAGGCTCCAGGGGCTGTTTTCTGCCACCGAATCATGAATTTCAGGGCACATAACTTATTCTAATGGCTCTTGAATATGCGAAGTGCCATACAGGGCCGTAAAGCTCCTGTAATTCAGTACGTCGGCGCAGCGTGGGAGTGATAAAAGAAGCATAATACAGTGAAGAAACATCGGGGGGTGGGTGAAAAGAAAAAAAAAACGTAAAGTTGAATTTATTACTTTGATAGTGAAGTCACTCGAAAACAATTTTTCTTTCGTTATGGCCTTCTGAGGTATTTTAAATTGACTGTAATAAACGTATAAGAACTATGATTACGAAATAAAACCTGAAGGTTAAAAATTTCATAAAAACAGGCGTAAACTTCGTTTTAATAACACCTGTCATTCATATATATTCTTCAAACTTTACATAAAACAAAAAGTAAAAGTTATTCAATTACTACTTCTATTAATCACTAATTAAAACAGCCGCGATAACTTTCGACAAACCTCGAAAAGTATAAATGAAGATCAATTCGGTATAGTAAGTCGAATGCAAACGAGAAATATATAGCTCTATATATCATTCATCCATCGTTATTGCATTCCGCAGTTAATCAATAAACTTCTGGCTCTCTCTCTCACGACCTATACGAATACCAAAGAAACATCAAATCATATATATTCCATACCGCACAACCGCGCGCATTCGTCGTCCGACCTCGATTCTCGCACTTCATATACTCGTATCTTCCAATTTTCGCCTCAGCGCCGAGTATTCAAGTATAGAGCAGTCGTCCGCGTTATCGACTACAGCAAACGCGCTCGAGAAACTCCGGGAATTTTTCGCCTATACCTATACGTCACTTCGTGTACACCATCTCACTCACTCACTCTCACTTTACAACACAGAGAGAGAGAGAGAGAGAGAGAGAGAACCGCGATAACTCAGCGAGCGTATGTTCAATTTCGAGCGACGAGCGTCGATTGGAGGTTAAAATTAACCCAGCGATGTATGTGTATGTACAGTTTCTCGCCCCCCCTTCGCTCCTGATAAAGGCGACAAAGAGCTTGGAAGCAAAGGGACGAGAACACGCGCGTCTCTGACGAGCCTCAGATAATCAGAACAAATTGCGCCGTTATCTTGCTACCTTCGACCCTGGTACAATGCGAGTCTCTCCTCGATGGGAACAAGTGTTAACTGCATGGATATGTGTGAGTGTGCACACGTGTGGGTGGTTGTGTAAAGGTCTATGCAACTGGCAGGTGGGTGAACGCTAGCTTCTGGAAGTGGTATTGCGTTGTTGACATGTGTTTAGGGGAGAGGACAATGTGAAGTCGAGTTTACTTCAGTCATTGTGCTGAAATTCAGTTCAAAGTATAGATGCGTGTATTGCAGTGTTGTATATCGTGAGTTTTCTTCGAAATACATTTCAAGATTTCGCATAATATCGTTTTATAAAGTAATTAGATCATCGTTTCTTATTTTTTCTATTTCAGCCTTGCTAGGATACTTATTAATTCTTTCATTTTTTTATATTATGTCGATTTAATCGCGGCTTTGTACGGTAATCGGATTTTTGAACGGAAAGAATAATATTTGCACGTCTTTCGTGACGATGAAAACAGTTATCGGTAGTGGCTCATTGAAAAAGCTGGAAAATATTATTTTTAATATAAGATTTCATGCATTTCATATGTTTACTATTCTTTTGAATGAATAGGGAAATAAAAAAGTTTTTCCTGTCAAGGATTCACAAAGAAAGGTTCTTATGATGTATGGATATTGCATTTCAGTAACAATAATTTCTCTACTCATCCGTCTCTTCTCAACAAAGATTAATTAGTGTATGATAACAAACCAAGAAAAATGATTTTTAAACGATAAATAATTTTAAATTTTAATTTATTTATACTATTGAAAATCATCAGAATTTATTTTGTCAACATAGGATTTTTAAATATTCACCAAATTTTAACTTTTAACACACTTGTTATCGTATAAAATCAAAAAAATCTTGCAATATTCGTAATTACATCAGTTCGAAACCACAATTCCAGAAAAAATCCGACCACGACAAGACCCAAATTGCGCAACGCGACAATCTATTATTCATTACACCCTACCCTTATTCATTACTTCGGCGCGTTATCACGCGAAAAATCCTTTATATATCCGCATCCTTCCTCTCACTCTCTCACTCCTTCCCACAGCAATCTCGATATTCTCTCTCTCTCTATCATTCTCTCCTTCAGCCCCAGAATAAATTGTCCCTTCATCCGTTCCCTTTGTTTCTCGATATAATCAAGCTGTTGCCTCCTCCGCAGTCTCGTGCGAGCTCGAGCGCGTGTCTTCGCTTCCTTTATTTGAATTCCTGGTGCGAGGAAGAGGGAAGAGCAATTTCGAAAATAGTCGCTTGGCTCGCTTTCTCGACGCCGTTCCCCTTTTCTTATAGGAAAAGAAAAGGATATGTATAGTCGTCGCCTTATAGGATGATCGATTTCCAGTTCGGTGTTATTGACTTGAAATTAGGTTTATGAGCGGTTTTATTTTATTTCCGATGCCTGGATACGGTGTAATCGAGGTTTATGGCGATCAAGAGTATAGGATTACTATTATTTCAGTATTTATAGAATAAAAATTAGCGTTGACATATTCTTTTTCATTGCTGAGTTTTCAATTAATTTCTTTCTTTTTTTTAATATCTACTTGAAAAGCAACCCTAAAAATATTTATCTTTGCAATTACTGTATTTGACATCCGTTCTGTGTTTCGATTATTGGATAGTGTAACAGAACAATAGAAATAAGTAATTCCAAGTCATTTCCAATGTAGAACTGCACGAAATTATCCTATTTGTCATCGAAACTGGCGTTTAATAAACAATAAATCAATAATTCCCTCTTTCTATTTCGTTCGTACTGAAATAAACCCAATAATTGCCGACTCCGCGCTTTCGTTCCGTGTCTCTTATCTACCCCATTTCACTTTACTCACTTCTACTTTATTTTTTTCTCCTTTCCTTCTCCTATTCTTTCGCTCTTTCTAAAGATCGCAGTTTCTCAGTTGACTTTAAGAAAAGAAGATTGAATTGAACTTTTTTTTACTGCACCATTATTCAATTTGATTCTATGTTAATAATAAAATATATCGAATATAAGGTAAATTTGTACGTCTTTCGAGAAGGCAAATGCTATACATTTATTCAAAGTCATTGTTCACAAGTATTGACTTTTTTAAATGGCAGCATAATATTTTATTCTTAGGATTATTATCATCGTGATACTAAATTTTACAAAAAGCTACAAAAAACGTAATTGGATTGTACATATCAAAGTATATATCCAACTCATACAATAAATTATTTCTTTTAAACAAATCTAAAAACACCACTACAAAAAATCCACTATCCTGTATAAAAAATGTTATATACTTTTGAGAAAATTCTAAACCTCTTTTTCTATCATCAAATAATTTTTCAATCCAAACATAAAACCAGTCAAATAACCATAACTTCGTTCTTCATACTTCCTCTTCAATAAACCAAGCAACAAAGGAAGAGTCTCCGTTTTCACTTCAAGTTCAAAAACACAATTATAAATTCGAATCACTGCTATACCATAGCAGCAGCTCGCATAACATCTCGCGTAATACGTCTGAGACGTGAAAAAGCACGCGACAGAGTTCCTGGAAAATTAGGATTCTCTTCTTACTCCTTTCGCTCACTACCGTTGAGCTCTATCATCTCTTATTTCTTTCACGCGCATGTCCCATTGTTGTATTAGCTTATTGTTCGCTATTTTACACTCGCTCGGCCTTCCTTATTTATCGCTCCCGCGCTTTAGTGTGTCTGGATTTAAACCAGGCTTGACCTTTGCCGTTCCCGTGGGTAATGAGCCGTACGTGCACGTGCTTATTATAAATTTGATTGGTATTTCGGGAGTGTAAGTAGGTTGGGAAAGTTTTTTTTTTAGTATACGTGCTGGTAGTGCGGTGCATCATAAAAACAAATTTTTTATTGTATAATATATATGTCGGTTCTTTTATAAAAAGCTAAAGTAGCACTGTTTAGTTAAAATATACTAAAAATAAGTAATTTTATAGCTTTCGAAGTTTTCACATAATATGCCTTCTATTAACATAAACTCATACTTTTATTTCACAATTGTCCCATTGAACCATCTAAATCACTTTCAACTTGACCTTGTGAATATCACCGTTACGTAATACACAATCTCCCTTAACGACGTAATCCTTCATCCAACTATGCCTTTCTATCAATTAAACTATATAACCAGCCATTTCATCACTATAGCAAAACAGCAAAACAAACCAAATCTCTAACCAACCACCAGCCATCACATCCTTTATTCTTCTCTCCTTCTCTTCGTATACACAAATGCTTTCTCTCGATCCCTTTTATCCACACACACACACACACACACACACGCCTAAAGTCAGACCATAAATCAGCCCGCGTGCGCGCACACTTGCGTCTACATTCATTTTCCTAACGACCCTTCCGTCACCGTGCGGCCGTTGAACGCGCGCGCACGCGTGTCGTTGTCCCTTTTTTCGCCCAGGTCGTCGTATTTTTTCGCACGAGCCACACGCCAGGGGTTTCAATAAAGCTGACCGGAAATATGGTATACGCGTACGGGTGATTGGTGGGTTTGGAAACGGGCGTTGATTTGTGGATGGAGGATTGGATTTTGGCGGTGAGGGTATTATAATAAAATGTTAGTGCGCTTGCGATAGAAGTGACGAATGTAGGTTGGATTATTTGTTGTGACGTGATAAAGTGCGTTTTTATCAATCAAAATATTTTTTTAGAGGTAAATAGTTTTCATATAGGATTCATTAATTATACATTACTGATAATTCTAGTTTCATATGATGTAACTGTTTGTCGTTACACAATCTTCAATTTACTTGTGCAATAGAGCTTTTGAAAAGAAAATACTTTACAAAAAAAAACCGAATGAAATGAAGAAATTCAATGTCTAGCTATATTCATAATTTAATAATAATAATTATTATATGTATTATTATACATCATATTCAAGTATTATAGTTTCCACAAATGTCTTTATAAGCATAAACATACATTAATTCATAACTCAACTCTCGATTACAAAATTACGGTCCTCTTAAATTTTCTTTACAACCCAAAATTTTGGGAAAATGTCCCAACGGCACTGCACGAGTTCGCGCACTTCCGGTAATCAGTGTCGGGAAAAAGATGTGCGCGCGTGGCTCGGGCGACTCACTCCCTCTCTCTCTCTCTCTCTCTCTCTCTTTCCGCGTAAACAATATTTAATCAACGTCCCTTCGCGCGTCGCACTTCCGCCTACGCCCTTGTTTTTCCCGCCTAGCGGTGGCACACATTTACAAATCTCCGGTGTTTATCACGCCGAGAGACGCGTTCGATAAGCCGGATCTCAACGATGGTCACGTGGATGTTACTAGTGTGCAGAGTTTGGGTGGTGTAACGAGGAAAGAGTGGTGTGATTGGTGTGGGTTATATTATGGGTTAGGAGGGGTTATGGGTTTAGAAGAGTCTGAATAGCTGCGTTCTTAGCTTATATTTCGACTTCTTCAAAATGAAAGTGAAATTATGAATCTAAGATCATTGAAATGTCTTAACAACAAAGTCTATAATTTTTGTTATAATAATCTAGTATTTCGTATTGCGTTTAAACCCTATTTTGAAGTGCAGTTTTGAGTGTTCAAATCTGATTTATAAATAATTCGAGTTTTAAATTGACAACTAAAGTATGGTTAAACGATATTATATACATATCTCAAGGTTAGAAATCATTCTTAATCTTTTTTTTATATGTCCTGTATTATTTTGCTCGTATATTTTATTGTCACCGAATTCATAGACGTACATTAGAGTTTATAAAAGTTACATTCAACATAACCTTAACTTGTTTCTAATTTAACTGAATTTTTCTCTATTCTTCTTAAAACTATGAGTAGTAATAATAATTAAAATCTTTACCTAATTTAAATAAAGAGACTTATGCAGCACTATTATTCAAAATATAAAAAGACTCCCAATTCGTTAAAAGTATAATCTCCTTACAAGATAAGTAACCAAGCGAGAGTTTTTTTTATACTTTCATTTATTCACTAACTGTTTTAAATTTGCTCTCTGAGTGTTGTAACTTTTTTGCTTAATGAAACCACTTGACTTTACATGAAAAACTTTTTATGAAAAAGGTCATATTATACTTTTATTATACTTTAATACAATGTCATTTTATTAAATATTTTTTTCCATTTTATAAACAAATCTAAATCTCCAATAAAACTCAAAATGAATGTTTCTCCCATACTACAGATTTTCCAAAATCAAAATTCCGAATGCAAAATCCCGTGCAAAATCCGAATTTCAACATACGTGCAGGACCTCAGAAAAAAACCCCGAAGCACCTCAAATCCTCTCATTTCTCTCGCTTCTGCTTTCTACCTTCGAAAAAGACGACGGGGATGAAAAATTCCCGCCGCAAAAAAGACCTGCCGACAAACTCACCGGCAATTTCCCTCGGCTGACGTGCTCAGCTCTCGTACACCTCGAAGATTTAGCGATTTTCGATCGTTCTTTTGACTGCGTCCCCGAGAAATCTTTCTCTCTCTCTCTCTATCTCTCTCGGTTTGAGCCTGTGGTTAGTCAAGCGCAAGAGCGAGCGTGAGAGGATAGACAAAGGGGATGTGCAAAGCGTGGGAGGTTTAATACAGCGAGCGATTTTCGGTTCGCTACTTTGTTTCGCGCTTTTCCGACCGGGCAAATGGGATTCGAATGATGACGCGGCGGGCTATGCGGCGGTAGTGGATCTGACGGGAGGAAGTATATAGTGCGGGTATTGCGGAACGTAAGCCGTCGTGCGTTTTTCAAATGTAAAAAGTTTAAAGCCATTTCGGTTGAAGGAAAATTTGATACCGAATGGTAATCGTATACTTATTAGAAATATTATTATTTTTAAAGATATAAAAATGAAAGTATTGGAATTTTCCTTTTTTTCAAATATCAGATCCCTACTTTTTATTGTGATCGTATATTTTGTTTGCGAGTGTAAAATTATTTTCATTAAAATAAGAATATAAATTTATTGCACAATTAAGCTTTATTGAATGAACTTTTTTTTTATATAATATTTTACGATAAATTCATTAAATTATCACGAAAGACTTCATTAATTAATAAATAAAATTTACGCGAATTTTACGAATAAATCGTTCGTTTTAATATACAATAAAGTTGTCGGTAATTATTATTCGCGTGTAAATACGTTTTTTTTCCAATAAAAAAATATCCGATAATAATAATATACTAAATTAAACAAATGTAATAATTAAAAACATACTTCGTCCCTTCAAACAATTTTAATCAATACACACATATACGCACCTATATCACTTTTTATACTTTACAGCGGGAAATTCTTCTAAACGCTCGGAACGTAAAACTCCGTAGCAAACTTGTACATCGAAAAAAATTTCAATAAAACTCTGTCACCGCCCGCTTGCCCCGAAAAAAGAAGGCGAACGAATCGACTTCCTAGAAACTTCCGCGTAAAACAGCCAGCGCGTAACTGCATCTGCGCTGCCGCGCGACGTCGATATGCAAAACTTTCCGGTCGTACGCGCGAAAAAGCCCGGGAAGTCGAAAGAGAGTAAGTGAGTGAGTGAGAGAGAGACGACGAGACTATTTGAAGCGTTTACGACCTGGCACACGAGTTTTCGTCACGTGTGCGCGAAGGGATCAGGTAATAAAATGTCGCGGTGCGAGTACCAGAGTGACAATAGGGCGTGGGTACGACGAGTGAGTGAGCTCCGGCTGGTTTCAGATCCGACGCTACTTCGCGCCTCGGAGAGAACACGGTGCTGGGTTGATTTACGAGCTGGTTAATTGGGGTTGGAAAGTTATCAAGGAGGTAGCGCGGGGATGGGAGATGGGTAATTGTGTCTGGGGTTTGATCTGTTTGAGATTTTTTGAGTGAAAAAGATGGATAGTTGCATAAAATATTTGATATACCCCTTAATTTTATGTTACATAAGTCGAAATAACATGTTATTTTATTATAAACTGCTTTGTTCATAAGATTTATTGGCTGATATATTTTTTCTTTTTTTTTTTGCTCTGTCTATTTTTGTTTTTATACATTCGTATACATCGGTACTTCATTCGATAGTTTCGAAGCTTTTCTTTTTTAGTATTTTTTGAGTTTTCCGATCGTAGAAGTTTATATTTTTTCACTGTTTGGTCGATTTTTTTCGCATCGTTGATTTTCCGATTTTTCATTGGACCACTGTAGAATTTTGATAACCCGTGGTTTATGGAAGACTGAATCCAATAAAATGCGCTTCTGTAAAATAGTTTCTAGAAAAAACATTTGGCAAAAAGATGTTTTATTCCTGAATTTTCGTGCTGTGCATATCGATGTTTTAACAAAAAAAATCATGGTTTTACATTTTCATCCTATTGGATAATATGATTTGAAAGAAAATTATAAAATAATAATGTGCCAATATGTTTTCAAAGTAATCAACATGTATAAACCATATTATAAACTGGGAAATCTACAAAAATTGCGAAATTTTATTGTAAATTTTAGTAAAGCATAGAAAAAATGTTTTAAAATATCAAGAGATTTATTGGAGTGTACCGTCATTACAATTCTTAAAAAAAATCACATAAATCACCAATAACAACATCTTTCTACTACACTCAACATTAATCAACACCTATTTCAAAATCAAAATAACCCACTAACGAAGCTTCACCACCATCAGCCTCGTCCCTTCGTCCTTGCGCCTCGTCACTTCCGTTTGAATTTCCCAACGACGACGACGACGACGGCGCGACTCTCTGTGTATAACACTGAGGTAACGCGCTTGGGATAAACACCATTTGCCTGGGCGCGCGTGAAATTTCGCCTCGTTTATGGTAATCGCGGCTGTGTACTTTTGAAATTCCCGTTTGCGCGCGCGGACGTGACGACGACGAGCACACCGGTATTATAATTGAGGCCGAGTTCGTTACCGGAGTTGAGAGTTGCCCTGCGGGATTATTTCGCTCAGGGCGTGTAGTTAAACGCAAACGTTTCTTTTGGCAAGTTTTTTGTTTTCGCGAGGATGGGGTTGAATGAGTTAAGATTTTCGGAAGGCGCGTGGGGTTTTCGTGTATTCGTGTAGGAGTTTGGTAATGAGTTGTACGCTTTTTGTAAATGTAGAAGTGAATCGCCGTAATGAAGTAGTTTTTTATGGTAATTATATATTTGGGACTTTTGCATTCAATTTTGTTTTTTAAACTAACCAATTTCTATGGTTATTGAAAAAAAGTTGTTGCTATTTGTATTTTAGAGCTAAAAAATCCACAAATAAAAGTTAATCTTTATGGACTTGATCAGAATTCCAATCAAAGCTATATTTACTCAATTTTCATGTTTTATGAAGGTATTTGTATCAAGAAAAAGCAATATGTGAGAAATAATAATAAAGTAATTATCTCATCAATTTTGATATGATGTAAAATTTTGATTTTTCAAAAAACCACTAGAAATTTAAATCAATAAACAAGCAACTACACCACTCGTAAGAATAATTCAGAAACTTTTCAACCTCTATCTCACTAACAACAGCAACCGATTCATCTTCCTCTCGATAAAAAGGCATTAAAACAAACAGAAAAAAAATGTTCTCTCTTCAGAAAAAAACGCCAGCACCAGACACTCGGTTCTCTTTATCCTGGCCATTTCGGATTCATGATATGCGGGCCAGGCCAGGCAGTTCGTTTGCAAAACAACGAGAGTCGCTCTGGATTTTTATGAGCGAACGAATCTTCTCTTCGCTGCGCCATTCAAAGGGAAAGTCGAGATTACGCGCTTTTTTCTCCGAAGTTATCGGACGGTTCCTTTTTTTTTGCACCACGATACGTTGAGGGAGCAACTGAGCTCGACTTCCTCGTATCCTTTTTTTCTCGTTATCTGCTGTGAAAAATATTACGTGCACAGGAGAGGATGTATACTTTATTTGTATCTGTATATACGTGGGAGCGGCGGATGATCTTTGCGAATGTGTGCACAACGTTTCCACACAAAGAAATGGTTCGATATAAAAAAGTGTGCGTGGAAGAAGGAAGATTGCAACGAAATCTTTTGATGGGGATTTTATTCTCGAGTCTAGGAGGATCATGTTGATTTGTTTGTTGACTGAAACGTTTCTGTGCGATTTCAGTGAGTCATAAGCTGCGGGTTTCTTTCCAATAGTATAATTCAAAAGTTGCTTTTATACATTCTTGTTTGGTATATTTTCGTAGATTAAGAAAATGTTGATTTTATCTGAAATTGTGTATATTTTTTAATAAAACTTGAAAAGTTACAGGAGATATCCGAAGTAATTTTTTCGCGGAAAATCCTAATTTATATATATATATATGAGTGAAAACTGCACGAAAATAAATAATAATAATGTTATTGAGCGATAATGGATAAGAATTTGAGTTTTTATCAATGCTTTGACATTCAAGAAACAGCTTATTATCTTATTTATAAACACTTATTTATCTACTTGACATATCTAGGTTCTTAACCAATCAAATTGTCTTTATTTACACGTTATCCATAACCACAACACTGTTAAAAATAACCATCATTTAAAAAGTTGGTACCCAACAAATATCATCAAAATATCTCAAACATACTTCTAATACAACACAGCCAAACTATCAAACCTCCAAACACACAAATTTACATAAATTTACCCATACGTTCAAAACCGCCAATTCTTCTCATTTTCGTCGAAAACGCTGGCATGGACAATCGTGTCCATCCACTTAATGCGCCTTTGACAATGGCCAATGCACGCACAAAAGATCCATTTAGCGTTATAGTACCCTACCCTCTCTTGGCCTCATCATAGGTAGGCTTCGGTATATACTCGACACAAGTCGGATTGGCACGCGCGCACGCCACGGGAGCGTTTAATTGGCCGGGCTATGCGTGTATTCCCTAGAGGAGGTGGATTCGAAATCGAGAGCTAGCCCGTGGAATTTGCGACTGTAATGTGTATATGTGTACTTGGACGTAGGTGTATAGGTGTATATCTTCTTGGTGAAACTGGAGAATATCGATTGAATATTTTACTTTAAATCGGGCATGAATTTAGATGCGATATAGGGAAGTGTGTTGGTGGTATGCCTATGGATGGCCGAGGTTGATTTACCTTTGTGTCGTGAATTTTGAAAAATGTAAATTCAAAGGTGAATGGATTTTTTTAAAGTGGGTTGGACACATTGAAAAGTTGCTTGGTTGGTTGGTGGTGGTGACGCGAATTGTGAAAATGTCAAGTGTTAAATATATGTTTATTTGTTATATGGTGATATCGTTGAGATATATTTGAGTACAAACCTGCTTTTATTCTATCATCGTTCAAAATTACATGTTATATTTATAAAAAGTAAATAAAAAGTGTTTGCAGATTATTTCATTATTTCAACTCCTTGTACATTAATGGGAAGCAAATTACACTTTAACCAATTATAAAGTGTTTTTGTTTAGCAGCTTTTTAATTAATTACCCTAGCATTTTAACTAATTACTGATAAAATCTAGACTAGAATCAGTTTTGTATCGAATACTTACTAAGTATTAATATTTAACTTCCTACATTATACTTGAAGAGGATATTTTTCATAAAAACTTCATCCACGTAAAATGGATTGCCTAAACGTAAAAAAGAAAGATTTCGCATTCTTTATTTTTCCTTGATCCTTGGACCGAAAAGTTTTTACAAACCTATTCTACATCCAAAAGTTGTCATCGTCTTTTATTGTAAGTTTAACTAGCTGAAAACATCTTTTATATATCTGAATTTGGTCGTATAACAAAAACTAGCCAACCGTTCATTGAGGCAGTTATCACACAGTCATCGCATCAAAACAATGCCACCCTTCTCAAGTGGGCCAATGTCACACTCACAACCGTCACAATGAACCAAGGCCACTAGCGCGCCAACTAATCCATTAGGCTAACTACCTCCAGCCATCATTAAACGACCATAATCAACAGCTTTCCTCTCTTCAGACCCTACCTTTCAACTACACTCCTCTTACACTCTTCACCTCTACCTCCTTACAAACGTTCCATCACTTTAAAAGCTCTTTTTCCTTTTTCTCTCCACCTCGAGACTTGTACCTACGCAAAGAACGACAAAGCTCGACTGCGCGATACAAAGAAATCCTCTTTTGTTTCGTACACTTTTTCTCGCACGACGATTTCCCTTTCTACCGTTGAATGAGCTCCAGCAAATCGACGACGACGACGACGACACACGGTAATTTACATCTTGATTACGGGATCTACCGCCTGCAGCGCATGTATATGCATGCGCAGAGAGAGAGAGAGAGAGAGAGAGAGAGAGAGAGAGAGAGAGAGAGAGAAGCTTCGGCCTTGAACCTTTTTGAAGTGTACCAGTATTCACGCGCGCGCGCGTGTGTGCATTGTCCCCTTTGGCTACTGGCTGCTGCATTCTGGAATCTGGATTGCTAACCCTTTTGTCTATAGGCTGGGGAGATATACATTGAGGAATGATGTAAATGCAAAGAGGTGAGGGAGAGGAATGCGGAAGAATCGAATTTCAGGATTGTAAGGGAGAGAGAAAGTGGAGAGTCGTTTGTCAAAAGGAAGTGCGGTTTTAAAATTTTATCTTTTCGTGGTTGGAATTTGGGCACGTAGGGATATAATCAAGAGTTTTCGTCTTTAACTTTTGATTTTATTTAACAATTGTTGTAACAAACGGATTCATCCAAAATTTTTAGTTATAAATAACAGAAGAACGTTGCAAATATTAAGAAGAAGAAGAATTTCGAGGTAATGTCACACCCTGAAAAGTTTTATATTTCTACAAACTTTTCCTTTTCGAGTTCGAAAATTGCATCGAAACCCAGAACCGTGAAGAACAACATTATCATTAATCTTCTGTGCATTTACAATGCTGTAATAAAGATCTACTATGACTGGAACGAATGTTTCTATATTCAAATAACAACTCGTTATAGTATTACACGTTCAACATTTCTCTCCAGCAATGTCATAATCTGACATGTAATTTAAATAACATGTCACCCACCGTTCTATTATAACAGTGACAAATATCATAGCCGAGACACATATCATAATAATAAACCTTGAATAATAACATCTGATAAGAAAAAATTTCTTGTTTTAATTATTGAAGTTTTTTTTCTCGCAGATGGTCACCACGACGCCAGAGTCTGGCTCGAGCGCCGCCGCACCGGAGGACGGCGGTCGTACGTTCAGCAAGCTCAGGCAAATAGGCTCGGACCTTATGACCGCTACTGGCAATGGTGAGTATCTTTGTTTTTTTATATATAAATTGCGTGGAGTATCGAGTCAGTGTGAATGAGTGTGACTGAGGTAGAGGTACAAGTAACATGATAAACACCATTTATTTTAAGAGGATTTGTAACGTTGACGTTGCCGTGTGTGATTTATGTCAAACCTAGATGTAGATAGCTGGTGATGTAATAGATCGACAAATTTAATGTAGGCAACGGAATATATTTAATTACGATGTGTCATTTTAATGAAGATTGAATTATCTAATCATAAATCTCGTCAATTGAATTGAAAAATAATAAAAACTTGTAGAATTAGTCTACTGAGAAAAAATTTAGTAAAAATTACTATACTGCAGCCACAACAAACTGTATAGACTTAAAAAATTACCATATTTCACAGTAAATTTTACAATGTTATACCGTAAGTTTTATCATAATTCTAGAAAAATTTTGTATAAACTATGGTGACTTTTTACAGTCTGTGGTGGTTTTACGAGACATTATGGTATTTACAAAATATGTAATAATTTTTGCTACTCTTTTTTCTCGGTATTAAAATATTTTCCCGTTATTATTAATTGATATACAACATATGTTCAATTCAGATAACGGATTAGAGTAAATATTAAAAAAAAAGATTGCTCCAATAACGATAACTCGACAATCTAAACCACCTATCGTAATTTTTTAATCAGTCCTTCGTCCGCTCGAATTTTTCATTCCGGATTTATTCACGGTGTCGAAACACGCGAGAGCCTTTATTTATTTACTCCACTCGCACGGGTCACTGGGAAATTTTTTCACATCTCCCCCAGTCGATACGTGTATGTATATGTATGTTTTCGCAATTTTTAATTTAACAACACCAACAACGACGACATGGAGAACGACGACAAAACCCGACGCATGTACGCTTATACACGCGCAAATTTCATCACGGCCAAATGATCCCGAACTTCTCTCTCGTTTGTATTTTCGCGCGGTGCATGAAAAGAGAGAGAGAGAGAGGCGCATGGTTTCGCAAGCGCACGCGTCCGGAAAATATGATGAAAGCGAATAGTGATTGATGTGTACTCTGCGCTCGAGAACCAACGTAAAAATTATTCTCGTTGAAATAATGATTGCTTTCTGAAAGATTTCCCATTCAATTTTCAACGCGTAGTAAATAAAGTAATATGTATTCATGAAATCCTTTTTTTTTCTACACGCGATATTTCATTTTTTTTTATTCAATCAATTTTGTGAGGCAGGTTAAATTTATCCGTTTTAAATTCGGAAGTTTTTTAATCATACTGCGAAAACAATATTTTTCAGCAATCAATTGTGATAGAATCGCAAAACGTTTGAAAATTGAATTGTATTGAGGTGAGTGAACGCGTACACGTTGTGATTAATTTTGTCATACAAATAATAAAGATATAAAAAAATTTTAATTTTTGATCTGATCATCTACAGATTTTATAAATATAATTTATCCCTCATAAAATGTAACGGAAAATGTAAAAAATAGGTTCAAAATTCCTTACTACATTTCTCCACCAACTCACCATAATTTTACATTGACATCGGCATTAAAATCAATAATTTTCAATTCAACCTCGATTTCTCTAAAGCAAAAGAATTCAAGATTTTCATTGGAAAAACTCCTCCGCCCCTATATCAATTCACCGCGTGATCCTACCTTCGGTAGCTCCCGCACGACAGTAGTTCCAATAATCCCGTAATACACATCCACGCCGCGATGCGAGCACACATACGTGCTTTCCGCTCCTCTTTCCTCCCTCCCGTGAATGCATCCCTATATACGCTTTTTCCCTTTTTATCCGTGCAAACACACGCGGGCACGTAAATACGGGCGTCGCACCCACATACATACACACATACACGCACGAAGTCCTTTCTTTCTCTCTCTCTCTCTCTCTCTCTACGTTGGAGTGCTATTACTTGTCCGCGCAAAGAGAGCAAACTCCGGTAAGGAGAGAGAGAGGGAGAGCTTGAACGATCACCGATGGATAAAGGAACGTTCGCTTTCTTCTTTCCGTTATAAAAGGAGTGGAAGGGAGCGGGAGAGGGAGAGTTGAGCAAAGAGATAAGGGGTGGCGGAAGTGGGAATGAGAGCGAGAGAGAGAAAGGGAATAAGTAAGTGACAGAGATAAATAGATGGATAGATAAAGCGGGTATAGTTGGATCATTGAATACGGCTTGTGTGTGGGTATATGTGTGTTCCTGTGCGAGTATAGTTGATGGAGAAATAAACACGTTAGTGAAATATTCTGTTCCACGATAGTGCTGTAAGATTGAATGCACTGTTTGGGAAAGAATAAACGTCGTCGTTTTAATTTTGTTAAAGTGCTTTATAAGAAGTATTAAAAAATTTTTTGTTTTTGAATTATTCGCATTTTTAATGCGTTCCGAGAAAACGAGGTATGCTTGGGTGACATTTGCATATTTTGAGAAAATCTGGGGATATATTCAGAAAATGTAGTTTAAAGTAGAAAAATGACGTCTTCAAATCCCTGTATAAAGTTGCAAAATACGTCGATGTTACATGAAATATATGTCTGACTATGCCCAGGATGTATCTATTTCCATATACTTGAGAAAATGTAACATTTATTTCTTTTTACAATTTTCTTGCGGAAAATATTAGTTGTTATTAGATGTTGTGTACGAGAAAAACATTTGCTAGTTATATTTAAATAGTATATTATGCACCTTGGGGGTAAAAAATATTCACTTGTTGTTGGGGGTAAAAAATATTTAATTGTTGATTATGAATTATTAAACTATGAGTTTACGTAAAACATTGAACAATTACATTGAAATTATAGGTTAAAGAATGACAATGTTACATAACTATCTCCTCTCAAAAAACACATCTAACTAAACATCTTTCATCTAAGCAAAATTTCCCATACAATCAATTTCAATCCACCCTATACAATTACGAAACAACGTCAGATCCTTTTTCGAAATTTTTTTACTCAAATACCTTCAAAAATACTCCTTCGACCATTCTTAAATCCACCTCGATCACTGCTCTCCACATATCTATCCCCTCTTCTTAAACTTGAAGTAAAACATCTCGGCGCGCGACCCTCGACAAAATGAAAGCGCGCGCGCGCGCACGCGTGCTCTCATGGAATGGCGCGCGAGTGTGATGATTCGGTATTTTCATCACGTCGCCAAAAAGGGCCATCGCGTGACGACGCAAAAGACGTGCAATAAAGGTGAAATAATATTCCGACCCCCTCTCCCCCTCCCCCCTCGCGGGAGTGAGAGAGAAGGCCGAGTCACTCCGGGAATCCGATACGCGGCTGCTGCGTGACGACGTTCCTGGAATCTCGAGTCCTCTCGACGCGCCAACCTCGCGAGGACCCACGTTGATATGGATGGACAAATGTGTATGTGTGTGTATATATATATGTCTATATGTGTATATCGAAGTGGGAGGAGGTATGAATGGGCGCAAGGTGAAGTAGAGAGAGGATGAGAGGTTGAAGGACATTCTGAATAAGGTTAGTGCTATGGTTTTTAGTGATTTTGTGCCTGAAAGTATTTAGGTATATCGATCTATTTTTGGTTCTTGGTTGTGAAGGATTCTTTGTAAAGAAATAAAAAATTGATAATTTAACGCAAGTGAGAAAAAAGCGTTTTGTTAAACGCATCGTGAAAGTTAAAGCAGGTGTATGTAATATTAATCCTCAATATTAATTTAACGTTTTTCTGGTATATTTTTGATAAAAGAATTTCAAAATTTTAAATTTAACAAATCGTTGCATAAGGTAAATATCAAAAGTTGCTGTATTTGAAATGTTTCATTTTTAATGACGTCATTAAATACATTTACCGTCGATATGAATTTCGTTGAGTTAAAAAAGGGAGTATTTTATCGAAAATATATTCACAATAAACTAAAAATTAAACGTATTAAATGTATTAAAAATAACCTCTCTAATATTTTTTTTTCACATCAGCGGAAATATAATAAGAAAATGGCATTTTTATATACAGATAAGTCCTTAGCTTTAATGTAAAAAACTAGAAAATCATGACGAGACTTCGACGACTTGGAATCAGATAAAACAGATGTTGAAGCAGTAATATGAAACGAGATAAAGGAGAATTGCGAAAAAATTCAATCGCTAAAAGTATCTCAAGGACCTACATTAAGACGTGAAAGCGATATTGGAATATTGTACTGGCAAAAATACAATTCCGCCTGATGTAATGACATTATTACATTTGGCTGCAGTAGAAACGAAGTTCTGACAATTATAATTCATATTTCATAAAAAGTATTTTACAATTTAAATTGATGTAAAATAGTAACTCAAATCAAACATTACAGACATTAATTATCACTTAAACTCTTTTCTTTCGCATATTATCTTAAAATATCTCCTTAATTAATCCTCATCACTATTCACTCAAAATCTTTCAAACTTTTTAATTAAAACCACATCCTTCTCTTCATACACATACACAAAATGAAAGCTTTCAAAGACCTCATAAAAAAGCGAGCTACACCGAAACACGATAAAATCAAAAAAGCTCAAGAACCGACATTACCGACAAAAAAAATGAGCCACGCAAACGCGGAAATAGACCAATCGATCGGACGGAGCTAAATTTGAATTCACTTGTACATACACGTACACTATCGCGTGTATAGTACGTTGCACAGTACGTAGATGAAGAGGGGAACGTTCGCGCTGTCTCCGACGGCAGCTACCAATTAGCCGAATTTGCAAGAATTATAAGCGCGCGTGCGCAGCTGCTACTGCTGTGGCAGAGTCGTGAATTTGGAACTGGATGGTAAGGACAGAGTATATGGAGTACGGAAAGCGTATGCGCGTGTGTGTGTATTTTAGGGTAATTCGGAGTTGAGGAGCATTTTTGAAAGCGGAAAGTACGTGTAGTGCATGCATAAGTTGCTTTAAAGAGGTGCGAGGTTGATACTTGAAGTTTTTGTTGTTAAGGGTATAATATAGTTTTATATCTTAAGGTTTTATATCTTGAAATAAATTAAAATTATTTTTAATTTATTTCAAGTATCATAGGATTAATTAAAAGGATCATAGAAAATAATAAAATGATTTAATAATATATTGCTTGAAAATCACAAATGAATAAATTTAAATAAACTCTATTTAAAGAAATCGTAGTCTTATTAATTTTAATTAAATTATTTATCTTTAAAGCAGAAATTGATGGTTCTGTGTAAAAACGTTCTTTAGACTTCAGATTAAATTTACAGAAATAATTCGATAGGATCAAGTTTCATTAAAATTGATATAAATTTTTATATACTTTTATGAATTCACCGTGTTAACAGTAAAATCAATAATTATTGTTCTATCCATTTATATTTTATTACGGTTATAATTCAATACTTCTCTACAAAAAGCACTTGCAGCTTTTCAATTAAAAAATACTATATCTTTAAACCCAGATATTTTTACTTCTACACTTTGCTTAATAATTAAATTTTCAAAATATGCGCTAACCGATACTTCAACATGTTTGCTTTTTTACGGCCAATTTTTCGAAGAGGAATATTCAAATGTCGAGGCTGTGGAATTGAATTTCACTTTAAAATTTTTTATTGAAAATGTAAATTCGAAATGGCATTTTTTTATGGATAATTCATTCTATGATCATGCGTATATTAAAAATTTGAACTATGTGTGTTATTTCTGTAAATTTAATAAAAAAAATCTTTGTATAAATATTTTAGATCAGTTATCAAACATTTTTACGATAAAACATTTTTACAAAAATTTCGTAATACCGCATTCACTTCAAAATATACAAGTATATTTATGTTACCTTTACACGTACTTATAACAATTTTTCAGATGTACTTTTTTAATTACGAAAATCTCTCATAATTCTTAACATTTCCTCCATACATTTTGTTTAAACTTACCTCGAAATGCTTCGTCCTTATTTATCTCCTACTTGCGGAAGTTAAGCCCGTGCAATTACAATTACCACGCGCGCGCGTACTTACCCACACTTGCGCATCCCACAGCGCGGTTTCAAAAGGCGACGAAACGAGACGCGTAAATACGGGCCTCGCGTACTCTCTCTCTCTCTCTCTCTCTCTCTCTCTTCCTCTAGATAAGATTAAGGGCGCCGCGACGCGATTCAGGTTAGTCGAGTGGATCCCGCTTGCGGATAACATCTAAATTGGGAAATATGTCAGAAAGTCTTCGGTCTCTCTCTCTCTCGCTCGCGCCCCTTTTATTTCTTTATCGAATCGTTTCGCGCTCGATCGAGCCCCTTTTCTTTCTCTCTTTTGCTTTCTTTTTTCCCTCACCCTGGAGTTTCTTTTTTTTCCGCGTAGTAGAAGGAAAGACGGATGCGTACAGCGCGAGGGGACCAGATGATGCCGAGATTACGGTTTCTCTCGTTATTTATGGCTTTTAAAGGGTGAGTGGCGCCAGTGTAGGTGCTATGGTTTGTCGGAGTGAGCGATCTTCGGTGTGCAGCTTTTTTGCTATGTGTGGTGTGTTTTTGCGGGTAAGGTGTGATGTCTGTTGTGTTATTTGTTTTTTAAGACGTGGATTGTCGCGTAGATTGGACGTCTGGTCGTGGATTAGAGTGATCATGAGTTGTCAAATACAGAATGTTTTTGTAATGTTAGATGTTTTTAAGGGTTATTGACGTTGTATACAATACGTCGGTATTCACAAGAACACTCGAATTGTTTATTATTTATTAGGGGTTGGTTAGTAGAAGAGGTCAGGTATACAGCCAGACGTAAAAATATATATAATACAGTATATTTGTTTTTACTGTGTAATATCAAACTTTATCAATTATTCACCAAGTTGTGTTGCTTGAAGTAAGATAATTTTTTTCAAAAGGTTGCTGTTTTATCAATGGATAAAATGATATATGAAAAATTGCTTCTACGTATAAATGCATACTTTGCGTGTTATTTAATTAATCTACGAATATACTGTTACTTATCTCATTAACAGTATGATAATATTTCAAAAAACACTATTTGATAAAACAATATGTTAAGAATATTTTTTATTAATAATGTAGTATTACAATTATAATATAAATTCATTCAGCAAGTTGCTGAAAATGCAAAATCTACAATCCAAGCCAAATCTCAAATTCCTTTCATTTTTCTCTTCATCCTATATATTTTCCCAAACAATCCATCCCGATAATCCATATCTTGCCATTTTTCGTTCCTATTTCTTCCTTCTTCTTTTTCCCTTCTCTCTCTCTCTCTATCTCTCTCTCTCTTCTTCTCTTTTTCTCTCTGACCAGGTATATACGACGACACATCCTTCGCGGCTACGCGCTTAATTGGACAAACAGTCACGGGGAACACAGAGCTGAGCGACGAGGACACGCGTCGCGGTCACCTAATGGTCGAGCTGTTTGCGTTCGGCAAACACGCGCCGTCGCCGATGCGCAGTCGTGTAGCGTTTGGTCTCTTGGTTTGGTGGCTTGACGGACGATTATTTTTAGATATCGGAAAGGGCTGAGCTTGCGCACGTGCGTCGCATTTTTCGATTGGAGAATTCGATGGATGGATTTCATTGGATTGGTTCGATGGTTTTTTTTTGGATGGTACTAGTAGTTGGTGTTGGTTTTTAAACTAGATAGACTTTTAGGATGGAATGCAGTGATAGAACTGTAATAAAGAGTTTCTATATCGCTGCGAGTAGTAAAGGTAGAAAATCAATGGAATCTCGTGTAATACACGTGTCTGACTATGTTTGACATTCATCTACTTCGGTGCGGCGTTCGTAAAAGAATCAATTTCTATCCATAGCATCATATTTGACTACGTTCTACCTGTATCTAGTTACACGTGCTCAGCGTAATTTCTTTGAAACTTCAAGCAATCTTGTTGTTATGAATCAATTTCTATTTTTATTTATGTTTGATTATATTGTCATGCTGAATTACGTACTGTTTTATTGTTCCATAATTTTAAAGATCACAAATATTTTTACATTTTAACCATTCAATTTTATTGAAATTATTTATTGAAACATCTACTTATACTAAAAAAAATCTTTTACAAAGTACCTCTCCATTCACGCCATGAAGCTGAAAACTTTACCACCCACCAATACAACAATCATTTCTCTCTTTCTTTTTCCACTTCAGCTTCATTTCTCCTTACGATGTTCCGTGCGCTACTCGCGTTACACAACACCGCCCTCGCAACGCGGGTCTGCAACAGCTGGTCGGCGGCTCATCCCGATCATTATCTCCTTAATTAAACCCCCGGCGTCTGTCTTTGCACGAACGCTTGTACTATCCGTATACACGCTGGCTGAGGTAATAATGCGACGGAATTTGCGGCGCGCCGTTGGCTCCGATAATACGGAGTAAATTGACAGGAGGGCGATTCTGTGCCCGTGCGCGCGTGCGTTTGATGCGATTGCGTAATGGTGCCAGACAGACGCGGACAGAGAGAGAACTGGGAGTGTATTTTTTTTGAGAGGTTTAAGTATATGTGTGTGTGTGTGTTACGTGAAAGCGGTTTCGTGTTTTCATGAGGGTGTAGGTGGATTTTCTATGGTGCACAGGGGGATTCTGGAAGTGTTGTTGTTTTAGGAGATTAAGCGACGTTGTTGAATTAAAATTATAGAGAATAGGTATTATACGTGAAGTGTAGTTTTAATGGTATGAATATACTATGTATGTTAAAGTAGTATGAATATATTAGTGAATATTTTCAATAATAGAAACATCTATTATCTATTATAATCTATTCTATTTTTATAATATTAAAAAGACAAAATGGCTGTTCGGCCGTCCGTCTGTCCGTCCGGTCGGTCCCCTCTGTCTTTTACCCAGTAGGCTAAGTAAAAAGTTCAGTAAAGGGTTTAAAAATGGTTAAAAAAGAATTAAGAAAGGGTTCAGAAATACATTGAGTAATGCGTCAAAAAATATCCGTCCGTTCGTCAGTCAGTCCGTCCTTCCGTCTTCTACCCAATAGTTCATGTGCATAAAGGGTTGAATAAGAAATAATAATTGATATAAAATTTTGAAAAAAGGGCTAAAAAGATTTTTGTATTATCGAGCAACGTTAGGAGCGAGGTATATATAGCTAGTTACGTATTAAAACTATATCTTTAGGGAAATTTCGGATGAAAACTAATTTAAATTTCTATATGGAATTTATAAAAAAAGATTTTATCAATAATTAATTGTATATGCATGAGTTGTTACCATGAAGATAATGAGAATAACAAAAAAAACGTTTAAACAAAAGAATATTTCCTCAATTATAAAAGATTTGTAATGATTTGAAATACTCGCATATCTACAGAACATCCCATTTCCATAAAATATACCAAAACAGTTTAGAGCGGCATAATATATTCCGCTGATAAGGATTGAGGAGCTCACGTACGCAGGTCGTGACGAATTTAGTCCAATTTGTATTTTGAGACGTTCATGCGTTAGGGCAACTAGAATAAAAACGAAAATATCGTCCTCGCGTTGCTTGTGAAAAGCAAGGGGATTGTATGATGAATGCAAGCCAGTCGGTATGTAAAAGAGATAAGATCTGATTAGATTAGCTGCATACATTAGAAGCATGAATCAAACATGCGTAAAATATGGAGGAACTTGTAATGCTGCTTTCCATGTAGAATGAATCTGTCGTGCTTGTGGCGATTTTTCTCTCGTGTACTAGTTTTGAATTCATTCAGTGTAGTATTTTATCATTCAAAAGCGGTCCATAGAATGTTCAGAATATTTCGCTTTTTAAATACCGTTAATTTTTTTAAACGTCACCTTTATGATTCATTTATAAAATATTTTTAGCATCAACAGATAAGAAAAATTCCTATATCTTTTCTATATTTCTCTTTTTTCCTCATCAATTGGACAGTAAATATTGAACGTCACAAAGTAAACAAATTAGAAATCTCATTCTCTTTCTCTACTATCTTCAAAGTACCTTTACATTAAGATACTACAAGGTATCTTCACGTGCGATAAAATACCTAGTAAATTGAAGCAAACACTCTCGCTTTAAGCAATATTCCCCTTTAAGAATGACACACACACGTACTACTACCCACGAGCAGCTCAAAGCTACATTTTTCCCCTTTAAACTTCGACTTCCTCTCCTCAACCTCTCGGAAAATCTCCTTTTTCTTCCGTCACGGCCTTTTTTCCGACTCAAAAATCCTACACATTCTCCCATCCACATATATATACTCACATACACACATCCATGTCACTCTCTCGATCCCATTCACACACATATGCACACATACTCACAGCGCCCTACAGCGTGACGCAGAGCATCAACGTCTCCTATAAATTACCAAAATCGGAGGAAAAAGCTTTCTCTTACTACAGAGGGCGAGGCTCTCTCTTCTCTCTCTCGCGCGCGCACATACACATATATATACGTCAGTGTCTGAATGCGTATACACGTAGTACGACGTAGCTGGCTTTGTTCGCATCGATCCATGAGGGAGAAAGAGAGAGAGAGTCTCGTTCCGGGCTAATTTCATCGTAAACTCGCCGCCCCTTTTTTTCATCGAAGCGCGGATTGTTTCCGCTTTTCTTCTGCTGGCGATCGATTATATCGTTATGGAGCGGATGGGCAGGCGAGGCTTTTTTCTTCTTCTTTTTTTTTTGTTCGCTCGTTGCGATTTTAATGAGCGCGAGCAGCACTCGGTATCTGGATGGGCCGGGGTGAGAGGTTCTATCGAGGAAATTCGCTTTTTCAGGGTCTTGTTGGTTCTATTGAAGCTTTCGAATGGGTTTATGAACATAAGGTTTGTGTGTTTATGTCGAGTTCTTCAAATATAGAGTGTTATTAAGGAGTTGATTTTTCGCGTGTATTGATTGATTAAAATAGACGTAAATAGTTGAATATTTATAAAACTCTTCTTTTGTTTTCGTAGTTATATTTAATATCGAGAACATTCCAAATTTATGCAGAAGTATGGAGTGTTTATTGATACTTTATACAAACCATTAATTATTTTGCAATTTATAAGTCAATTAATATTTTATGTTTCTGATATATTTGGCTTAAAAAGAAAGAAAAACCTTTTTACCAAACAATAAGCTCAACATCTACATTCTAAAATCTTTCTTACGAAAAAATTAATAACTCTGTGTTAAAATGAAACCTGCACAGAAGAAACTAAAGCTAAAATATGATAGTGCTCGAAAGCACAAGAACGAAAAGGTCATCGGTATTAACGGCGACCCAAAAAACATCCAGATCGAAAAATGCCCCGGACGAAAATTGAAAAAAAGAGACGAAGAAAAAAATCAGAAGAAAAAGTGCCTTTCCCTCTTTCGCCAAAGCCATTTGTTGCTCTCAGGTCAGCCTCCCCTTCCCCATTGCTCGTGATCGTTGGAGTGAAAGAGCCAAGGAATTCCGAGCTTGCGGTCAATAATACTCGCCGAGGCTAAACAGTCAGGAGAGTGGGAGGAGAAGAATTTCGAAAAGTTCATCAATCGACGGCGAAATTGAAGTCGACTGTGACGATAAATTCGCGCGAGGTACGGTAGTAGTCCGGTTGTACTGACAAGGGAAGTGAAAACTACGTGAGACGCTGGAATTCAATTCTGAGAAGATGTATTTTATGATTTCGGGAAAGATTTTTTTGCTCGTGAAGAAGTTTGGATTTGAAATATAGTTTGGTAGAGAGGTTTTGAAGGGACGCAGAAGTTAAAGTTCGAAAGCTGAGCTTTTAGGGGTTTGCTCTTTATTTCGAACTTCAATTTTGTTATTGGTGTAAGGTTTATTTTACAACAACTGTTTCTTTTTATATTTTAAACTCCAATATATGTTCTTTTTTCAATGAAATATTAGAAGCACCATATTAAAGAAAATACAGAGATTTCTTTCATACAGAGAAAATTTCAGCTGATAAAGTATCTTTTAAAATGATTTCGTGGACATCGTTGAAATAAGAAAATTTTTACTATAAATACATTTGGTGTATTTTGTTACAACGTGTGGACTGAAATCGAGAATAAAAAATTATTACTTTGTGCGTATGTTTTAAATAATACAGAATCTCTCATTTCGGTAATACCTACATAATACCAGTGATTTGCCTTAGTTGGATAATGAAGCTTACCTTCATGAGCAACGTTATAGAGTTGGAAGTTCCATTTCCAGAGGATAAGCAACAAAGACAAACCGTAATAAGTTTCAATAACAAATATTCATTAGTAATTCCGTAGTGGACCACTTTAATGATAATGATACTTTAATAAATAGTTAGTTTAATGAATACAAGGATAAAAGGTATTTATGTTGGTATATAAATGATGCCTTGTCAATATCGCAAACTATATTTAACGAGGCAAGTTGTCAATAAATCTGCGCTTCCTCATGGTAGGATATTGTCAATGGTGTCGACGTGTGGGATTTTTTACTGACATTATGCAGTATAAAATGTAGAATCCATGCTGATGGTGAATATAATAAAAGTACTTATATAAAAGTTTTCAGCTCACTTTCATGTTTCAATGAATCACATCTAAATATAATTAGTTACTTGTAAAAATAACTAGGTTACCTTTTCTCTTTTCTTACATCTATAGACAAATTTGTAATCATAAATTAGTGTTTTAAAAAAATGTTCATTGGGACAAATATTAAGTTTGGGAAAACTAAAAGAAATGGAATTAATATTGACGTTTAATTAATTAATTACTATTAATCATAAAACTCTTTGGTTAGAGCTGTCTAGAATATTTATGTGTAGTAAAATATAAATACTTGAACGAGTATAAAATTTAATGATTTCATTTAATTGATAGACATAGAAAAAAATAATTTTTTTTTGTGCACGGCTAATTGTCCAAAACTATTATTTTCATAGAACAAACGTATTTTGAAATTCTTTATGAAAAAACACGCATTGTCAATTAAAATTTCTAGTTGAATTATCTTTCTGCGCCGTAAAAAGAAACGCAGACATGTTTTTATGGTACACGCTCTGTATAGAGAGTAAATGCGACCGAAGCTTTTATCTTTCTAAAAAGACTTTAAAGACAATATTTATCATCGAGCAAGAGGAGAGTAGGAGACTTTTTCTTTAAAAGTCTATAAAAGCCGTAGCGCAAGCATAACTTCATTAAGCTTCCTTAAAATGAAGGCAATCGTACTAAAGTATTTTAATAGTTACTCTAAGTGCAAGTATCATTTCGAGATAAATGCTGCTGAGAGTAGCACGTGAACTTTCTACCTTTCTCCGTTTAAACTTATGAATTTATATAATTTACAGTAATTAAGTTTCTCCATTTTACTTAAAAATTATCTTATCTAAAAACTATCTAATCAAAAAGAATAAATAGAACTCATATATGCGATAATTTATCTAAAGAAAAATCTACCAACCTTATAAACTATCAATTTCGATTCGATCTTTACGAAACTAGCAGACTCAACAAGTCCTTTCTGCATGTGCACCTATCTCCATCTTCCAATACTTCCACCCCGAACCTCTTGCACGATTCACTCTCCTCTCACACGAGACGACACAATCCCTCGACCTCCCCGCGACAAACACCTTCTCTCTCTCACTCTCTCTCTGAAATGGATTCCGCGGAGAGAGCTCTGTCGCTGATTTGCTTTACTAAACGCTTTCAGCCCGGGGATTTCAGCCTTCGAGAGCTTGCACGAGAGTGGGATTCACTGTAAAAGGAGGGATGGAGAGAGAGAGAGAGAGAGAGAGAGATGTCGAGTATACGACACAATGGCAGTACGCCCGATGTTGAAAATCAAGAATCAAACTTATTCGTGCGGACGCGAGAATAAAAGCGTAATTGAAGAGCCGAGTTTCGAGTGCGGCTTCATACGTCATAACTAACTTTGAGCGAATATCGTGGAGTTAGATACAACCAGAGGAAGCTTTCGAAACCTGTGTATGTTTGACTGTTTAATTATGGAATGGCGCGAATTAGTTATCTACTTGACGCTGGGCAGAGAATTGTGAAGGGTATATGGGAACAGATTGCACGCGTTCGTTTTCGAGAGATAATTGTAATTCTAAACTTTGCTGTTACGAATATTTTGAAAACTCATAATGAGTATGAAGAGAGCATTTTTCTTTTTGAACTCAGCACGTGTGTGTGTTTCGTGTTAAGAAATTAAGTAGTTTATGTTATACCCAGCTTTTGAAATTACAGTTTCCCGAAAGTACTGATCTGTGAGCTTTCTGGGCTTTAGTGCCATTATTGGTAACTACGATGTAATGGTAACTACGATCTCTAATTGGTTAACCACCTGCGGTAATTCAAGTTGGGCTTGGTTGATATCGGATTATTTCATCAATACAGCGAATCTGACTGGTTTGTTGTTCGATCGTAATAGGCTAAACGGATTTTCGAAAGTGACGGACTACTGGTTACTGTGCATTAGAAATCTGAATTCCCATTATAAACGTGAGTTTGAAATCAAAACTTTCAGGAGTACAATGTACATCATACGAAAACAAATTAACACATAAAACGAATAATACCGTAGTAAGTTATTTCTTAGAAATATATAAATCTGAGGCCTATATGAAATAAATTCTTATTTAACTAATGAATTTCATGAGCAAAATGTTACCATATTCACCGTCACTCTCACCTGCAAAAGCATATATTAGTTACAATGATTAATGAAATACGAGCAACACGTGCCCGCCCACACGATCACGTGCAACCCTCTATAATAACAATCAATCGAACGGATTTCCGTCATCTCGCCTTCAAAAACGCATCGAACCATCAGCAGTGCATACACGCATAAACCTGTGCACGTGCTAATGTAGCCACCGAAATTAATTCGCTGCGCGGGGCAGAGGAGGTTGGCCTATATTCCTCTGTCTGCATCTCTGGCCGCCTGTTGCGCGTATATAAAACGCGTTGGCTGTCGCGTAACGATGAGTTATGTACGCTGGAATAACGCGTGTCCACGCGTCGTTTATTGGCTTTGATTCGGGCTTCGGGATATAATGAATCGCGCGATGTGGAATTGCGTGCGGGTGGTTTTGTAGTTTGCGGCCGTGTTGTGGAAATTAAAATTCACCCTGATGCGACTGTTTGATCGTGGAATTATGCTTGTAACAAAATGAAATGCGCACAAGAAATCTCAAACTTTATATTTTTGAACTTTTTTATTAACGTTGATGTGACTTGGTCGGAGGTCACATAAGGAATGCTGTTATACAAAAAATGAATCGCTAACATTTCGTTATTTATAAAAACATATGAAACGCGTTACTTAACAACATAATTTTG
>JAWWEQ010004606.1:0-54657 GCA_035583055.1 Torymus tubicola
CTTGCCTAACTGCAACTGGCGTTTGAGCTTTTGCTCCGCCAGTCTCTTGCGCTCTTCCAAGCCTCCGCTCGCCTCTTTACAGCGAGCCGAAGGGCTCCGTCCACGCTCTGAGCGCTTCCTTGCGCTCCGAGCTTACCTTGGTGCAAGGCAAACGCATCGCTGGCGCTCAGCCGCCAGCCCCTCTGCGTCGATCCCTCGAGCCCGAGCGACACGCCTGCATCAACTTATCGCAAGCGTCAGGTGCGGTCCGGTTTTATAAGGCAATTCATGTAATAATGTGACTCGATGTAACAAACGACATCACAAGTAAACTGAACCTTCTCTAAAGTTCATCGATTTAATATCATTCTTTAAGAATACGGTAGCTTAGAATAGAAAATCATGATCAAACGTTTTCAAGATTATTCTTATTACATGTATTTTTCTATTCTTTTTTACAATATTTACAATTCGACATGGATTAATTTTTTTTAGAATTTAAATGATAAGAACTTTTGCGTTTTGATGTAATAATGAATGACGATCACGGTTTATTTAGTTATGGTATTTAAAGCTATTGTTTTTTGTATCTTTCCGCCAAATGACGACATTCTTTCAGAGTCTATTTCTATACAAATAAGAAAAATTTACTTAAATTGATACAATAACAATAAATTCTAAATTAATTTTAATTTTACAGAAGACAGCTGCGTATGTTGTTTAATACGAAATCAAGACTGTGTATTTGTATCTTGTGGGCACCTGTTTTGCTGCGAGGAATGCACGAGAAGACTAATGACGATGGAGCTACGAAGATGTCCGTTTTTTTGGACAGCCGCAAATTTGTATGTAAAGGTGTATCCGGCATAAACATAGGGCGTGGTAACGCATTGCATGACAAACTCATTTGTGTAAAGTTTAATTTATTTGATTTGTACTTGTGTATGTTATATGAATGAACATTTTTCATGATTTTCTAATAAAATAATTATTATATTTAACATACAAACTGTTGCGAAAATATAGGAATACTTCAACAGAATTAGGTGGAACACAATAAATTCTATGAGAAAAGTTACGTTAGCATTTTTCGAAATTATTAAAAAACTTATGAATAATAAAAAGATAAATAAGTCGTCCTATCAGCTTTGAGCGAACCATGGCCGGCGGAGAAGTTGACGGAGCTTCGACGACCCGGTAACTAAGACTGGGAGACGCACTTCTCCACCAGCCGCGTCGTGCTCACAGCTGATTGGCCGATTTATTTGTTTGTTAAATATTCATAACTTTTTTAACAAGCAACGATCCCAAAAAACAAATATGTCACTTTTGTCTTAGAATTTCTTGTTCTATCAGATAAATAATAACGCAATCCATGGAAGTATATTTATAAGATGGTCGTTGCCTGGCTGGCTCTCATCATGAGGGGGTAAACGTAATCCAGAGAGCCTTTTCTTGTTTTTTCGCTCTCTTTTTTTTTTAAATCTTTACTGTGGTGAATAATTACAATAATATATAATATTTATTTTTATTTGTAATTGCGAAAAAAAAAAATAAATAAAATTTGTATGGCGATCTCTTCCTTTTATTCAATATATAATAAAACTTTTGCTTTTTTGGAAAGACTGATTGTAGCTTTTTTAAATGAAGGCGTTAGGGTCTCTTATAGAGGCGCACAAGCAGGTGTTCTTCTTTTCTACTATGCACTTGGAGTGCATCATCAAGTATGGAAATTCTTATAGTTAAAAGAATTTAATTCCAAAATTCACACGTCCATAAACTAGTATTATGAATTTTTGATAATTTGAAATTGGTTTGCACAAATTGAAGTGTTTTTCCAATAAAAACTTTAAGGGAATTTTAAAATAATTAAATTTAAATGCCTCTTTACTTAAAATAACAATCACCAAAAGGTGATTTGTGCATCATGAAAGTAAGCAACGGTGAACAGATTTCCATTGTTTGGTCACAAGATAATTACATAAATATTACAGAATACGCTTTAATTGAATAACATATTTGTACCTCGACCGATCTATAAAGTTATCCTGTTCTAATGATAATTACATATTAGAACAATTTCAATCAATAAATATTCTTACTTTTTGTTGTAATGTATATACTATTGTGAAATTGTTGATAATAATATCATAAAATTAACTTACCTTTCGCCATGTATATATACACACATATTTATATGTGAAATAAAATTTATTTATTACTGTTAATATATATAGTGTTCTTTTTGGCTGCTGACGCCGAAATAGTGCATTTTTGCGAGTTTTGCTGTTCGCGCCGTGACAAAGATACCGCGTTCTTCGCCGTTTGTGCCGAAATAGCGCTTGATTACCCTCAGACGTCTGTTATCTATCAATCTATCTATAAAATTGAAAATTTCTTGAATTTATTTGTGATTTATACCAGTTGGAATAATAACTCAAAATGAATCAACATTAATTGTCGTTGGTTCTTACTAAAATCGGTCAAGCATCGTAATTGCTAATCCTATCTCTGTGATGCAATTAATCTTAACGGACTGATCGAGTTGAATATATGTCGAATGTTTGGTCATTGTCAAAATAGTTTTCGAACTCTTACTTAAGCGGCACGCTTTTTATCGAAACAATTAATTGTCGAATATATGAAAATAGAAAATATTATTTGTCTATTTTTTATATTTCGAAAATAATCTAATACTACAGTTATACCAAAATTTTTATTAATTTTTGTCATAATTAACAGTATATTTTTTCAAGATCGTCTTTTTTTAGATTGATTTATTAATTAATCTACATTTTTATTTTCTATTAATCCTTTTTCGATTATTTAGCATTAGTCATTTAGTTCTTCGAATAAATGAACGTCGATATATTATGCATGTGCAAGATTACGCACTTGCAAATCGAAACCGAACACGTCTATAATTGACTTCAAATTTCAAGTGAGCCGTCTAAACATTGGACCCCCATTTACTTTTTGACTTGGCTCCTTTCTCAGCGCTTTTCCGAATTGTCTGGTTTCTTAGTGCTTTACCAAGTTAGCTCGTTTCTTAGTGCTTCCATTTCTTCGACAAATTTTATAAACTGAAAAACATGAAAAGGAAAAATAACCATATAATATAAGAAATTTATGAAAAAGAAAAAATGAAAAGTACAATAATTAACAAATTAACAAAGATGTACTAAAACAATTACTCACTGAGTCTTTAGAAGTATCGCTGTTCATCGCGGTTCATAATATCCTTCATAAATGACATTTTATAAGAAACGATTGCCAATTTTAATCGAAATTAAGTTAGTCTTACAAATTTGCAATCCTGATCTACATTTGATTACCTAGTTATAATATTTTTTATATGTATACATGCACAATTTTTAATGTGATTGCCGAAATCGCGATTTTGAAATTTTTTTATGTTCCAATTTTATTTAGAATACATGAATTTCTATTTATGAACCTAATACGATCACTTATTGGAAATTTTCAAAATTGCTTTAAATATTTAACACTTTACGATAAATAAATGTATTTTGCATATAAATTGAAAACAAAATATAATAAATATTTCCACTGCGACAGCACATAATAAAATATAGAACTTTTTAAGAACTCTAAATTTAAAATCTTAGTAGACATCGGCTACCTTGTACAACTCGTGCAAGTCCCAACATACACCAATTACCGCGAAAACTGAACATTACATAATTCCACACATTTATCTCGTTAACCCTGTCAGAATTCCGAAAATCTACTCCCATGTATTTGCATCCCCGATAGAAAAATTTGATTTTACGACGCGCCATGCGCGTACAACACACACACACACATACAGACAACTATTTCGCAATAGCCCATTACGCGTGTATGATTTCTCAATCGTGCACCAAAGTACATTTCTCAGAGATGCGTTCTGATATATCGGCGCACGATACCGTGACGTCTTTTGGTGGCAGAGGTTAATTTGCAAAGTGTCACGTCCGAAAATAAGCGCCAGTCGCATAACCCCTGTGTTGGTAAGATGAACGTATATACAATGAAAGCAGATAAAAGGATGAATGAATAATTAATTAATCGATCGAGGATGTCTGTTTAATGTGTAGCAGTGAGAATAGTGATTTATTGGGTTTTGCTGGACGAAAGTGATGACGGCGGCGGAGAATTTGAAAACGGTAATCGATCAGTGTGCTCACGCGATATAAGTGCTGTTACGTTTCATATTAATTTGGGTGAATTTGTTTAAAATAATTGTAATTTCTTCATTCTCAAAATTAAAATTAACTGTCAAAAAAAAGTTTGTTTTGGCAAGTATAAACTATCACGTAGAAAACTTTACTGAAGTTCAAAATTATAATTTATTCATAATTACAAATAAACTTATTTTAGTATAAACTGTTTTTGATTTATACGCCTCTAAAGATGATATTACTTATAATAGTGGTGTTCAAAAACGTATGCACAAGTCACATGAGTTTATAAACATTGCATTTCTTCCGGGTAATAAAAAGGTTTTTTTTACAGATTTTATTTTAAAGAATTTTATGCATACATTTGGAGATTATTTCCTCAAAGTGTGAAATATTACACTCATAATTATGATGTTTCTTTTTTTTTTATTTAAAAAAAAAAAATTACTGGAGTCGCAGCTATTCTTAACTCTAATAGACAGAAAAAGAACTATTTTTTCTAAAATCAGTTATCCTTTCCTTATGTTTTTCTTTTTTTTTATATGAAAAAATTGATAATAATAATTTGCTTTTCTTTATATAAATGCATAAAAACAATCGTATTCTACAAATGCTTTATTCCATTACATGAAATCTGGCCTCATAAAATCCACTCGATTGATTTCGATCAAAATTGTTCTCTTTAGTGCATTACACAACATTACCCGCTATGCCTTCATTAATCACTCTATAAATCGTAATACAAAAAAGTCCCAAAACAATAAATCAGTCCAAAATCGTTCCACCCAAAACAAAACCGGCGTCCTCGATTGACTCCACTACTATTTCATTATAGCGTTACTCAATTGAATCCTCCGCCTTATTCCAAATTCAATTAGCATAAACATACGCCTGAAAAATCTAATCCACTTTGGAACACGCGCTACCAATCGAAATTTCATTTTAAGCTCTTCCAAAATACTCGTCGCGAAAAATCATTGCGATAGCTAATATACCGTAGGTTTATTTTTTGCGCAACCGAACGATATAACCTTCGATTCCAGAAGGATTACACCTCCACACTCGCTTTCCTTACTTCGAACGTATGTATATATAATAGCCACATTATTAATAAACAGAGCGAAGGTCGATCAAGCAGGATAGGAAAAAAGAAGAGTATATAGAAATACGAAAGAAGATCTCTACCGAACGACGTTTTCTCCGCTCCTCCTTCTTTTTTTTCGGAATTCTTACGAATTATGCGAGATTTGTGTCGCGCGCGCGTCCATAGATGTTTCGTAATTGGAGTTCGCGCGCTTCGGTCTCTCGAGGAAGAATAATTATATGCGATGGGTAAACTCTATTGGAAGATACGCTAGACACCGAGACGATCGAGAGATCGTAAAAAGAAAAAAATTCGTCGTCGTTGCAGCCGTTTGATTTAATTTAATCCAGAAAGGGTTACGAAAGTCGCGGCAGTTATGCGTGAACTTGACATTTTTTGATCGACTATCATAAATCTTAGAGGTATTAGAATAGTTCTAGGCTATGTAGTTTTCGGATACTAATACGATACTCGTGAAAAATTGTGGTGAATAGGGTAATGATTTTATTGAATAATAATTTAGTAAAATTCTTTTCTAGCAATTGTATGTTGTTGTGCGCTTGCCATGAAATAAATGATACGTTAGAATTCCTCGCAATAAATAACAATCACTCAAGTATATTAGCTCTAAAATTTTTATAACCCTTCGAGTTGAATAATGACGTTGTGCTGCATGTTTTCTCATTTACTGGTTCTCCGTTTATGGAAAGTATTTTCTAGTAAAGGCAAACGTTCACTTTACAATGCTGTGATCTAGAAAATTCTGCAAGTTCAATGAAGACTCGTGGGATTTTATTGATTTTATTCATTTTGAAAAGATTTATGAATGATCTAATGGAATGTAGAGAATAATTTTGCTAATTTAAAATCGAATAATTTCCAAGGTAAAATGGGTTATTTAAATATACATCCTGAGAACAAAATAAATACTTGGTAGACGTCGTTTATTATTTAATATATCAATCAATAATCATTCAGTTTTAATAATTATTAACAGAGATACTTCTAAAGTTCTTTAACTAATATGCGCAGTATACGTACACTCATTACCATTCGCTTCCACGTTAATTAAAATAGAATGCAACATGTATTTATTGCACAAATCGGTCTACATTTTTACATTTGAAATATCTGGTTTTTCTCAATGAACACGTGTTTTCGACATTTCCATTGAATTACTCATCCAATAATAAATCATTAGCTACGCTTGAGTAGCGAATCGATGCTAACTTTCTAATATTTTTCATTTACTGTATTTGACGAATGCACAGATGACGAAAATTTATAATTGTATAAATAATTTACATAACCGAGTGTTTACGTAAGGTAATTAGTTTTTTATCTACAATTAATACGTAGTTATATAGCAATAAAAATAATTCTACAGTGGTGCCCTATTACTCGTTGTCGTCCTGCAGGTAAACAAACCAAGTCAATTAACTAACGTTGATAAACCAATTAAAGGTTTGGATATACAAATACTAAATACGGTATTATTTTACATACACAAATAATTGGTTAAGTCACAAATTAATAAACTCTATAATTTAGTTCGATTAAAGGATGACTAAGAAAATAACGCGATAAAGTTCTAAATCATTTTGGCAACAATTTTCTATAGCAACTATTAAGTTAAGTATACAGAAAATCATAAAAATTCAAGCGATAAAGTTCTAAGGCAATATACGTATCGGTTAACTATCTAGAATGAACTCGCGTTCCCTTATTTTCCAAAGCCAAAGAAAGCAATTGCATCTTTCGCATGCATCAACCCTTCAATTACCTCCTCTTATTGGAACACGTTAATACCAGTCGTACAATCTCCTCTTTTCCACCTCTAAAATCCATACCGACTATAAATTACGTTATACCAAAGCATCACAAAAGAAGGAAGACAATATAATGCCTCCTTCGTAGAATTCCATCGTCGGCCACAACGACAACATTTTTCGCAATTAACCGCATCCAACGTCACACATTTCTCTCCTCTCCTCCCTCTCATAATGGTAAATTTTGCACGAGAATAATTTTCCGATTCCTCGCGTTGATCGATTGCGCGAGCGCGCACACACACCCACGCGCGTGACAATAATTCACCGCAAACGCCTATATAGAAAGTGCGCTATGGAGAAAATGTACAATGTGTCTTGTCTTGCGCTACACTGCAGTATATACGAGAGGCAGAGAAAAGAAAAAAAAGTTCCGCGGCACCAACGGTTGTATATACCGCGTTGTCGGCGCTTCCACACACGGAGCTTTGAGCAACGCTTCGGTATGCCTCTTCTATATACGTGTGTGATGGCGGCGTTGGGTGAGAGGACGCCGGTGTGTATTATGAATGTTAAAATTATGCGTTTTGCGCTCGCGCGCGCGCACGTTCGTGCATTCGTGCCGGTTAAATTGATGGTTTATTATATTACAGGCGAACACGTCTGCGCCTTGGAGATTAGGGATTTTTTCTGCATCGAGTTTCATCGCTGACTTTATCGAGGATTCATCATCATCATCATCATCGTCTGGTTCTGCGAGAAGCGCTTATAATTTTGGAGGGATTTGAATTTAAGTTAATTAAATATTCAAGTGGTTTGATTTTTGAGCTCGAGAAGCGAATTTATGCTGAATTTTGCAAAGTATAAGAGGTATATATGCTGTTCTAGGTGAACAGGTGAAGCATATATGCGCATGAGCTTCTTGGGATAAAAATTCGAAATATTCTATCTCCAAGGCGATGATGTAATTTATAATTATTTTTCATATTCATAGGATTGCTATCATTCTACTGACATAAGTTCATGGAAGTTCATAGAAATGAGGTTATTGACATTAATAACTTTTCTGCTGTTGTGCGTCTCTGGCATCTTTTAAATAATTAAATTTATTATTTGTAATTAAAGTTGAATCTCGATTCTTGTCTTATTGTATCAATTGAACGAAGAATAATTATTATTGACTTATTGTGAAGCACTTGACGTGTAAATGTTGTTCTGAATTTGCATAATATAAGAAAAATTTTTATGAACAACGCCCGTATTAAAATAATATACTTAAATTACGTATGTACTGCAATTATCTAATACACTCAAATCAATTGTTACGCTTATTAGTACTATGAAAAGAGCGTTAATAAATGGTACCACAAACAAACAAAACAAACAAAAAATAGAATATTTTTTAATTTTTCAATGTTGGATTTTTATTTTGTGTACATAAATAAGCAATAAATTACTAGATAGATTAAGTTATTTCTTCTGAATGATGCATATCAATAATATTTGTAGATAATAAACCCATATAATACTGATTATTATATTTTTGCTTTGCTACTCCATTGCGATTTATATGAGTTTTCTTATCTCAATTATGACAGTATATATTCAATTTTTTTTTTCTCAAAATGTATTAAATTTCTATCAAGAGTGAAAAAATTATTATTACAATCATATACTATCCTTTGCGTATTTTCATTAAAATTTGCAGTGCAAAAATATAATATAAGAAATAAGGAATTCTATAAAAAATTCACTTTTTGAAAAGGTTTGTCTCGATTTTTTACGTTCTTATTGATGTTTGAATACATTTGAATATTTTGAATTTCTCTTCCCCAATGAAAAATTATAAATTAAGAATTTTTATGTTCATCTTGATACATGACCTTACAACATTTCATTGACTTTTTTTTAAATTCCAAACAAAAATAAAATTATTTCCGCAGATATTCTTTTATTCTAAAAATAATTCATCCATTGAATAAACAAAAGACGTCACGAATAATGTAAGAAATTTGCGAAATGTTACCATTTGTAGCTCCAAATAATATTTGTATTTTAAAATATTACGTTACATTTTAAAATATCAGTGTTTAAAAAACATCTAAAACTTTCGTCATTTCGTCTTTACATAATAAACAAATAAAACCACGTAGTGTAAAGCAAAAATAAAAAGTCGCGTGTTATATAGTAACTTTGGAATTTCCAAAGTTGCATTGATCTTTTTTTAGCTTTGGAATTTAAACTCTTATACATTTGGTGCCCAGAAAATAGTAGCGATAAATTAATGTCCATTAACCATTTCAGAAACTGTGACATATTTAGAGGTCAAAGATTACTCTACAAGTAGTGAAAGGTTTAACAGAGTTATTGAATTGGTAAAGTCTTGAATATAAATTTGGTTTGTTGAAATTCTGTGTAATTAGAAAAGTTGCATCAAACTATGTCCTAAGTCATTTTCTTACAGAAATTGGAGTTTATCAGTTTTTCCTGGAATAGCAATTAGCTTCAGCAATGTTTGAATTCGAATTATCAAAAATTTCTTATACTTTCACAAAAATTTGTTCATTCTTTTGTTTTTCTCTTATACGAAATAAATCTCGCATCGTTCGTAAAGAATGTTAAAATAGAATTCTTATAACCGCAATATTCACAATATCATTTAATTTTATAGACAATTTAATTTTTTCCCTTCTACTAATTTTTTTTTTGCTTTACTAGTGACAACATATGTTCAAAGGTATAACCATTAAATTAACATGCGAAACTTCTTATTATCACGCTATCCATCCTAAAAACTACCAAAAAAACGCATTCCCCAAATCAACCACATGCGCGCTGATGATTACCGAATCTTCATCATGACTCAGTTTTGGTCGTTTATTTTCACTGTTGTCTTCTTCCGCCAATCTTCAACTCTCTCTTTTTTTCTCGCTCGCCTTATAATTAATGATTGACCCGAGATATAGCCAACGTTTCAATACTTAGCGAAAGATCCATCCGCAAGGATTAGGATCTCCTATACATCTAGAAAGAGACGTACGCGTGAGAATAGAAAAGAGGAGGACAGATGTATATATGTACTTTCCCGGGTTATGTAAAAGCGCGGCGGCGGCAAATCGGCGGCAGCAAATCCGCGGACGTTTTATACCGGGTGTACACCGGGTGCGCAAGTACCCGTATAAAGATCGCAGTTGTACCGGCCGTCCAAAGAGTCTTAGACAAGCTTCACTGCAACGACCATGGATCATCATCTCCATAGGGTGTACATTGTACAATAACTTAACGTATACATATCCACATACACATATATACATATATATACAGTGACGCGTATCCCTCTACTTCTCTCTCTCTTTCTTTCCCTCGGATTCTGGAATACACAGTGCGTGGTTTTCGTGATATAGGAACGTTCACATAGAGATACACACAGATACACACACACATATACATACACACAGTTATACGCCGCGACGACGACGACGTGTGTATATAAAGCCGCGTGACGGTGGCCTGGGTGTGAGCAGATTTTCGAAGGAGGAGGAAGAAGGTGTGCAGAGAGTGAGAGCGTGCGCACCGGTCAGAGATAGATAACTCGTAGTAGCAAACAAGCAAGCCAGCACACTTTCTCACAGTACGTGGCCGTACGAGAATCCCGCAGCACAGCCATGCGTCTACTGGTGAGTGTTTCGAGTGAAAGAGAGAGAGAGAGAGAGAGAAAACAAAAGAAAAAAAATTCAAACCGGGAGTGCAAGTGCAAGAGTGAGAGTGTAGGGTGTGGGCGGGTGTAGATGAGAAGCTTCGGTATAAAGCGTGATCGGTGCTTTTGATTAGTTGATGGGTTCAGGTGTAAACGAGCTGTCGCGATTATTGAGAGACATTTTGTGCGGATTTTATGTAATGACGAAGGTTTCTCGGGAGAATTTTTTTTTTTTTTGTAGATCTGTTGTTTTCAATGTAGTTGTGATTGGTGCTTTTAATCGTTAGTATAGTCGAAATTAATTAGAAAACAGTTCGTATATGAGAATGAGAGGTTGCAAATTATACAGGTTACGTAATTATGGAAGTCGTGGAATATAGATTAAAGTCATCGGTTTATACTTTTAAGTGGTAATGCGGTATTTATTTAAAAAACAATGCTTTTCTATTTTTGTCCATAATAGGCTTAATCTTTGTAACATTGTGAAACGCGTGTTTAGTAGGAATCCGTGATTCACCAAAACTACCGAGTGTTGCGAAAACTTTCGACTCATTAATTTCATTTGTTTACTTAAAATTTAAACACTGCAGCTTACTATAAATTTTAAGATCTTTTTAACTTGACATTTAATGTCCAAAGTTTATTCAAAGTAAAGTGGTCGTGTATGCGTGTATACATTTTTATTGTGTAATGGGCCGATAACTTACATTAACATCATTATAACCACTTTCCCTTAAACTAACGATTTTTCGATTATTTCATACAAAAGTTGGAGAATCGCTCGGTATGGTGGAGGCAACCGTTGCCGTGGGCATTGCAGTTTTATTACTCGTGTCATAATATATATATTTAGAAACAGAAACACTTTCGTTAATGAATTTTTATTACGAAAAAGATTAGTATCATATTTAAATATATTGGTAGACTGTAAAGTTTTTTTTTACTATTAATCCGGTATATCAAGAAAGCCTAAAAGTAATAACGAAAACAAATAAAATTTAATGAAAGTCTGTAGAAGCAAAAAATTTTCTCATTTTAATGATAAGCACGAACGAAATAAAAAAAAATGAGTGAAACCGAAAAGTATAACATTATTATTAAAAGTAGTTACTGATCGAGTTTAGTCAGACGCCTCGTTACTGTACGTCTTATCTCATGGACTTGTACCGGCATGTTACGTAAAGCTTACGTTCCCATGGCGTATAGTTTATGGGCCGGAGTTTAAATCTCCTTTAAAAGGAACCCAAAGTAGATTCTAAAACAGTAGTACAAATTGAAATCGTCTTACATGTACTTTACATTAAGTTTGAACATGTGTGTTTGGTGTTTTGAATATTATGAAACGAAATCATTTGACGTTCAAGTTATTGGTCAATGGATATCCAGTGCTATTAATTAAAATGATATATACAAATGAGAGATTATTTTTTGATATTTCGTTTTGATTTAAATAACTTTTACAATTTAATCGTTTATTAAAAATTATTTATAAGTTTTAAAGTATAATTTATAGTTTATTTCACGATCTTCTCAGTGGTCAACTAGATTATAATTTTAAATAAAAAATTAATAATATTAGATCATAAGAAAGTCAAGTACGAATAAAATTTCAGTTTTTTTAGAATAGCTAATATTTTTATAATCAAAATTACAATAAATAATAGTCAAGATATTTCATTGTTTTTGTATTTTTGTTCTGTATTTTTGAATTTTAAATACAGATATATAATTTAAATATATGTACGTTACGAGTGAGCTATCGCGACTTTTGGTTAATCGTCATTATATTGTACTTTTTGCCTTTTCTTATTTTACATATTTGTACAGTTATCTATCTGTAATGGTCTATTTTTCAACTCATTGTTAAATTTTAAATTATGTAGTAAAATTAATAATGATAAGAACATTGAATATAGATGAAAATTTTTAGATATTGTACAAAGTTCGTACATTCATTGGTACATTTAGATTTTTTTATAACAGTTACTTATATAAAAATAATTATTTTAGAATACTATTTCATATATTGTTATTTAATTATTCTTTGATTTAGCACAATAATTTAAACAATATCTTTTTTACTAAAGTTTTTAATACAAATGAACCTCCTACCTTTAATCGCAGTTACCAAAAAACAATAGCTTAAAGTTAGAAAAAAAATCAGAACAAATAACTTTTCCGAACTAAATACATAAATTCCGCAATAACATCACAGCCGGGGCATCGACCACACCGCGTTACTATGCACATGCCGCAACCACTGACGCGTGACCCGTAAAGGCCGTGAACGCGCGCATGTGTGTGCACGAGGGCGGGCGTATAACATCTCGCTCATTCGTCGACGCTTGACACACCCGAATCACACCCGCGTGCGGAAAAGAACAAGAAAATGGAGGTGAACAGAGGTGTGGGAGGAGTTGCGCCATGCGTGTGCGCGTTCGCTTCTCATACGCGACATGTGTATATATACACTTTAGTGATTATTTTGCGAAACTCGATAATTATTGGGTGGTTTTTGCAGGGTAATCAGGAAACAAGAAGTGATTTGGTAGGGTGGTTATAATACTAGTTAATTGTAGGGTCAGAGTTGTTGGAGCGATGTTGTTTACGGGTTTGAAGCAGTTGCTTAAGAAAGTAATTTATGGTGTAGTGTTGCGTTGTACGAATGAATGTTATGGTTGCTAATTTAAACTGTTTGCATGTGTGCTGGATATTTTTATTTATTTATCGACTAAAGATGGTAATCTCGGTGTATATCGCATTAATACTGGAAAGATTTAATGCAAGACGAGAATTCTATGCAAATAGCGATGTTGAGTTATGATCGTACATTCTTGAGATGTACTTGAAATTGTTGCAGTAATAGGCTGATGTGTTATACATAAATTTGTTGTAAATAACGAAAATGAAATTTAAAATACATATTTTATTTAAAACATAAAAATATTAAAATTAGTTTTCTCACGGTTACTATAAAAAAGTTTACCATCCAGCAACAATAAGTATTTCTATGAAAATTCTATCAAAAACGAGTAAAAACCTTTAGACGTTACGAATCCAGCGCATATACCTACAGCCGATAAAGTAGAACTCCAACTCTGCATTACCAACTTACAAATAATCTAATCTGTGATTGTCACTTTCAGATCCTCACCTGTTTGGTGGCATCCGCCTTCTGCCAGGACGATCTCTACTTCCGCAAGCCGGAAAAGATCGTGAAAGCATCGAACGGCGTGGGCGAAAAACTTGGCGACTACTCTTACACCTACGAAACTGAAGGTGGAATCCTCCAAACCGAAGTTGGCAAACGCAAATACGAAGGTACCGACTCTGAAGCTCAACTCATCCAGGGTTCCGTACAATACAACGCTCCTGATGGTACACCAATCGCTATCAGCTGGACCGCTGATGAATTCGGTACCCAGGTGTCTGGTACCCATCTGCCTACTCCCCCTCCAATTCCCCCAGAAATCGCCAGAGCTCTTGAATGGCTCGCCAAGCAGCCCACGACCGAGGAACCCGATTACAATACCCCTGCGCCCAAGGCACCCAAGAAGCAACAATTCAACAAGCCTCTGCCTTTGAAGAAGCAGCAGCAGTTCTAAGTAGCTTGTTGGTGGTTGTTGGGTGTGGATTGTTGAGTAGGGGGTGGAAGCGAACGATTGAGGGTTGGGCTTAATGACGAAGAGATGTAAAAATCATTAAAGCTGTTGGAAGTAGGAAGAGATAATTGAAGTAACGATCGTTCACCTGAGGAACTAGCTGGAAACGTTTACTCTATTAACTATGATATTGGCTAGTTTTTCTTTTTTTTTGTTGATTGAATTAATGAAAACAAAATCACGAAGTCACTTTATTTCTTTGAGAAATAACTTTTAATAAGTTCACATTGAACTTATATATTGAATATTTACGTATTGAAACATTCGTTTTAAATTTTATCCTTAAATTCTGTTTTGTAAATAGAAAGATTTATTTTAATTTCTCATAGTCAGTTTGGTAAACGTTCACCCTCTAATCATCGATTCACGATTCACTCAATATTGTTAGTGTGATAGATTATTTTTGTACATCAATTTTGTTTTTATATTGCGTATTGTTCTGCATTACAACGTCAATTATTATGTACCTGCACAGCGAACGTTTTGGCGCAGCGCTATGTCGAAATTGTATATTAACCTTAGTTCATTACATGCCAAATATAACGTAGTTGTTACGTTTATCATCACCCCATATATAATGTTTTTGTGTAAAATTTGCACACATATAATAAAATAATTAAAATCGCTCAACGAGCGACTACAAAAATACAGTAATTTTTTTAGTAAAATATATTTGCTATTTTTTTTATTTCTTCCAACCCACTAATCAACAAAATAATACATATATAAGAGACTCAGTATGGACAGTATAGTTAATATAAGTGAAATCTGTTTTATCCTTACATCACTTTAGAATCTCTTCAGTATAGCCACTTACCGCGCGATATGAATGATCGCTTATAGCTTGATGATGCTGGAATCAGACCTACGCTAGATAAATTCAAAGTATAACTTTCAAAAACCGAAGCCAGATGTCGTTTCTACTTAAAATGAAAATTTTGAATTCCGAATGTTTTCTCCAATGCCATGAGTATAAATCAAAATTGCCTATGAGTTATTTAAGATGACTTTTTCGTCATCCATTGGCTGACACTTGCTAAAACCATTGTTTGCGGAGTCGAGCAATTTATCTTAGTTTACAATGTTCATACTTCGACATGAAGCATTACACGAGTACGTAGAATCACTGGAAGTTATTTAGAAACATTGTTTACACCTCCCCATGCCGTTTCCACGGAATGGAAAAACAATTTCTGCAGCTTTCCACTCTTTCCTATTATCACACGCGTATAGACTATTATGTCACCTCGACATTTTTACCACTATCAGAAAAAAAAAGAAAAAATCTTGCAAACCAATCATCATAACCAGCTGACATTTGCGAAAACGTAGAAACGTGTATAGACTCTCTCACACCATCATTCATCAATGAACCATCACACAGTACGCTCTATACGACAACTCAGAAATTACCGCGACATTCTTCTCCAGTCCATCCATCACAAACCGTCCCTCAATATATATATACACCTATAACCATCTCTATAGCAATCTCTCTCACTTCGACACGAGCAAAAAAAAATGACGAGTGGAAAGCAGCGAGCAACAGTACGTCGTCTGAATGCCCCATTGTGCGCGTCGTATATATATAAACGAACGAAAGTGCGCGCGGCCATTCCCTTTCCTTTCTCGGTCGCGTCTTCTTCATTCAAGGAGTCGCATGTACGTATATATATATATATATGTATTAGGAATAGTAGTAGTAGTAGTTGTAATATTGCCTCAAGGTGACGACGACGAAGACGACGCTGATGACCCACATGAGGGGCGCGCGCGCTCTTTTTTACCTTTCCAGAGAGGCGCATGCTATGAGGATGGATAGATGGATGGAATCTTTTAATGGCGCTTCTATATATATGTATATACACGCGCATCGAAATCGAAAGTAGACGTAAGATGCTGCGAGTTATTGGAGTTATACGGGAGACCGATGTGATTTGCGATTACAAAGTAAGATACGTGTGAATGTTTTCGAAATGACATATGTGCAATGTAGCTTTGGTTGGCTCTGTGCGTATATCTGTGTTGATTGTGTTAACATAAGTTTTTTTTTTTGTTTTGAATATTACTTCGAAGTGTGAAATTGAAGATATGTAATCAATGATGTTTTTTTTCTTATTTAATGCATTCTTCGGTAGATATGCAATTACACCCGTTTGTGTAACTGAATAGAAAAGTGGTTTGTTTTAGGGACAAGTAATATAAAAAAATTGTTGCTTTGGTAAAAATTTTAAATCTGTTTAAAAGATGACCATAAAGAAAGAACAGTTCGTCCAGTGATATTTGTTGAAATATGTTACAGCGCATACGCAGCTATTAAATATATTGAACGACCGATTGAATGGCTTTATTAGACACAACATAAAAGGAGAGAAAGACGCAATATTTTGAAATTAGTTTTCACACCTATATATATACGAGCGCTCGATAATCCTCCCCTCGGGCTATTGGCACAATCCGCGAACGATGAATTTAGAAATTTCGTATTGTTGTACAATGACGAGTATACGACGACAGTATCGTCGAGTTTCTAATTGGACGGTTACGTGAGTCTGTGGTAATTTACGAAAATTACGAGTTCATTAACGATCAACTGGTACCCGTAGTTTTCGAAAGGACGCACTCGCGTAAAAAGTGCGTTTTTTTGTATTACTTCGTTCTTTTTTTGTTTATACATCCGGAAACTTTACACATATCTCGAGAAATCGTTGATTAGGTCACGCGGATGATGATGATGGGAGACGTGCAATCATGATTCGAAGTTTCTGTAGTATTATGGTGTTTTTGCGCGTTGTTTTGACAGGTATGCGTGATGAAGGATCGCAGTAGTCCCGTCGAAATGTGTCAGTAGTGGAAGATTCACGTTGGATGTTGATGTTTACGTTTCCTTATATTATTATTAATGATATATGTTACGAAATAACATTTCATTTTCGAAAATACGTTTATCAGTCGCATCTTATTCGATTTTATGACCTGAGTCTACGAATAGTCACCAATTTGTTTTTAACCATTCGGCACGCAGAAAGAAGCTTGTGTGCTTCGAAAAAAAGTTAATCGAGGGATCAAGCAAAAAGACAAAAATTTCATCAGATTATCAAAGAGTCTTTAATACGATAACAGCGTCAACATTGACAGCCGCATCAGGCCGAAAGAATTGCGCAAAAGAAAGCACACATATATATAATACAAAGATAGAAAATAATAATAAAAAAACAGAGTTCTATATAAAATTCATGGTATCAAAAATATCCTGTACATCAATCTCTCCGCAAGAGCTCTAATATAGAGCTCCTCTTTTATAATATCATCTCCCTCGTTCCTCTCATTACTTAGTTCTGTTTCTTCTCATCGATATCGTTCTCCTCGGGATGAGCAGCGATGTACTCGAGGGCCCGTTGGATAGCCTCGGGGATTGCAGGTGCGACGGGTAGATGAGCACCCTGAGGTTGGAAACCGTTCTCGTCGGCGATGTAGGTGACCTCGATAGGGGTACCGTCAGGTGCGGTGTAGCTGAATGCGCCCTGCACGGCCTCGGCCTCGTTCTCGCTGCCGGCGTTCCTCAGCTGGCCTTGTTCCTCGGCCTTGATGCCATCACCGGTTTCGTACGACCAGCTGTAGGAACCGTCAGGGTTGGGGCCATCGGCGGCTTGGCGCAGGATTGGCACTGGGCTTGTAGAGATGGCTTCCTGGGGGGCGGCAGTGCACGCAGCGATCGCTACGGCGAGGACAAGGAGTACCTGGGAGATAATGAGATTAGATAGAGGATAATTGATTGGCTAGAAAGTTTTTAGTTTAAATAAAAACTATCTCGTAATATATGACAATTGTTACGAATTGATTAAAAAATTAATATTTGCATACGTTTACTGTGTTTTGCAGTACCGTAATAAGTGAAGTTGTTATTGGTTTGAAATCATTTTTCACTTTAGCTTTTAATAATTGATTTGTACAGTAATTTTTTAATCGAAAAAAAATTAAAATGTAACTGATCAAAATCACTACAGCGACTTGACAATTTTTCAGTTCTGCATATAAAATAAATCCACCGCAACATTGTTTTTTTTTAGCATTCCGGGTAATCTTGATAATTCAAACGCCTTATAGTCTCCGCTTATCTTTGGCAAAACCCCGTACACAAATAATTCAGGAAAGAACCTTCTAGTGAATTTCTAGAACTTCATAATCTATTCCCGGGATAACCTCGAATATATATTTTGTATGTTTGAACGAAGAGGCCACGAGTTATTGCACAGGTGGGAATAATTTAATCGAAAAAACTTATTCGACTGAGGTGCTAATTGGATTCAACGACGCGATATTTTCGACGATGATTCGACGACGCGCTATATAGTCAGAAGTCACTTACTACGTGTTTCACATCGCTAATCGTTATTTATTATATTTGTCGCCGAGTATTACGAAGTTGACGATCTTTATTCAAATATATACGCAGTTTGATTTCCGTAAATATGGGTGAACTGATCTACGATGCTAATGATTAGGATTGAATTTGTTCATTTCTATATTTTAATGCATTTTAATCAAGAATATCAACTTTGATGATGTTTTTCTAATAAGCTATTATTGCTATTTCATAAGCAGTATATAAGGATTCATTTATTAATAGGTTGAAAATGTATCGACGGAATGTACATATATACTTTAATAAAATGACAATGAATTTTATTATAAATTTTTTTTTTGGTACATTAAGGGGATATGAGTACCGATATATTTTTTCGATATGAAAATCATATGAAATTTAAAATATTCTGATATTTTTGATGTACTTTAAAGGCGAGATAAATTATTTGATCGAATATAGAATTAAAATACTGAAATAATTTAATAAAACCTTGGATCGATAAGGAAGAAATCATCTTTATACTGATTTTTGAATATGACAATCGTTTATAGAAGTGCCAAAAACAATTTTGAATGTATTTTGTATTTTGCAAACAAATGTTCAAGAATAAAATAACTAACTACTAATATAGGGCCGAATATTCTTCAATTGATAAATATTGAAAAGTTTTTAATACAAAAAATGTCTTTTTTCAGCGTATTAAATCAATAGTTAAAAACTTAATTTTTAAAACTAGTACGTAACATCGATACAATAAGTGTAATTTTTTCATAAAATTTAAAAAACAATGTTGATTTTGAAAAAGTATCATCAAACCTAAGCACTCTCCTATCCAATGACATAGTTCCTATAATAATCCAATTACGATCTTACAAAGTATTAAAAATCATCAACACTTACTACACGAACCCAATAACAACGAACTAACTCATGTACAAAATAAAATTTAAACTACTCAAATCGTTAGTTTCACAACCATTATTCTTCGAGATGACTTTAATTTACCCCCTCGAGATGACAACGCACAACTAATGCAATGTAATTCCCAGAAAATGCAAAAACCGTCAATTGCACAAAAAATTTTGCACACGATCCTGTAACTCTCTCTCGTATAGTCACGCACCGCAACATTGAGAACCGCCGAATCACCGAGTGATGGGCTTTCAAGCCGTGACGCTGTCCCCGTGTGTGTGTATATTGACTACTCACCGATCGGCTCATCTTGATCAAACAAACGCACACACTGGTATATATATATATACTGTGGAGAATAAACTCTTGTGATGGATCACCGAGAGAACTTTTTAGCGAACTGACACTTGCTATGTCCTGGACCATCCGCTTTATATATATTCAGCCGTCTGTGTACCGCGGCGGCAATTGCGACGGCGGCGGCGGCGGTATTGCCGCCGACAAACGATGACCGCATACATCTCGCCTGTTGTTAAAAAAAAAAACGTGTACGCCATATACACACACACATAGGCTAAGTGGTCCTACACTCTCTACCTCCCTCCCGACCCCCTCTCCTATAACCGCACTTAGAGTTTCGTCAATTTCGCTTTTTTTCTCCTTTATTCGTTTTGGTGATGACGCGACGACGTGCGGCAGGCTGTAGTGGGCCACTCGTAATGATGCCCCATTATACATTACACAGGCTCTGGCTGTTAATTTTCTATAGATGCTTAATGAGCGGGAAGAGGATAGACGAGTGAAATGGTGATTATTGCCGAATGACCTTAGGGAGGTATAAGGAGGTGTGTGTAAGGATCATCAGGAAGCGTCAGAAGGGAGACGATAGAGTGCCGCGAGGCTCGAGATCGTCAGTTGCTAAGACAGTGTCTAGACGATAACATTGTAGATCGTTAATGCGTTTATTATGATAATAATCAGCAGGGGAGGATATATATCGGGGGCTGCGAATATCACGGGGTGGACTTTCTCTGGAACGACTGCGATGATAAACTGCAATGTCACGATGACCCGACGGCGACGTGACTTTATCGGCCGATAGGATTGTGATTGACAGGTAAAGGGTTATTATAGAGACTGAAATGCGTATGTATAATATATATGACATGTGTGTAGTTCGTGCAGGTTGGTGGTTACGGTGGAGGTTTTGAAACTGCGTAGTATTGCTGCGGAAAGATGACTAGTTTTGTTTGTTTTCATTAACATATGTTTTGGACACGCGCGCACGCGCCAGTAAATCGGATTTCCATAGTTTTGCATGCTGTTTTCGGTACGTTTTTCCCTATTTCTCTAGTCTTGTTTCTACGCTGTATGGCGAGATGCTGACGTAGTGATGGTATATTTGGTAGTGATTAACCATCAAGAAGAATTTTGTGAATTAACGAAGGTTATTCTTATTGAATCCATATGCATTGGCTCGATCTTGATTTAATTATATATAATACAGTATTAGAATTGAGATTTCGATCGGACAGTTAAGATGACATGTATCATCTATCGATTTATGAATAAAAAATTTTACTATTTCTATATTACAGTTATTTGATTTTGAATTTATTTTATTTGTTTTAAATTTTATTAATAGTAAATGAGAGTTTACAATTTGATATAAAATTATATAGACTCAGCAATATCAGGCAACGCCATAAACTATAATTTAATAAAATTTAAGAATAAACGAATTGTTAAACTGTTCAAACGTATAAATTGTTTCGAATTTGGATAAATTGATATGCAATAAATTCCACGATTTTCTAAGTCGATATGTACAGCATAAAAGTAAATTTATATACTTTTGTTCATAGTGCCAGATCTGAACTTTCGTCCATTTGGTCGGAGACATTTTTATATCGATTATTCAAATCACATATTCAATAATATTGCATTTTCATATATTTTCAAACCGTTATTTTAATTTTCCCCTTTGAAAAATTTTCAATTCTCACTCTAGATTTACAAAAAATAAATATTTGTACATAAAAACATAAACCATGCAAAAGATTTTTCATATTCTTTTCATATTTTTCTAGGCAAAGCACAAATCGATATAAACGTAACCGCTTAGATAGAAATAACTTGAATTATTTCGTTATGATTTCAATTGAAAGTTTAGCAATTTTGTAGTATTTTATCTCAGTTAATTGCTTTCACTACTTTACCAAAAAAATAACTAAAAATATACATGTTTACAAAGAGGCAAGTTTATTTTTAGAATAGCCAATTTTTTACCTGTGCTTAATTAGCTTCTAAAAGATATTTTATTTTTGTCAACTCTCTGCAAGAATAAAAACTTTATTGCTAGAACAAGTTTTATTTTAGTATCAGTAAATAATTTAGAATGTTGTGACGCAATAATAATAAAGTTAATAAAATAATTAAAATTATAAGTTTTATTAAACAATTATTCAAATAACCTTTTCAAATAAAAACATTTCAAATAATATTAGATGTAAAAATGATAAACTGAAATGATCACTTTTCATTTTTGCGCTATTGGATCTCTTTTAGTTCTTAAATAAGTACGGATGTCCCGTATACTATTATACTATTTATCTTGATTTGTCATTTCAAAGATCAATCAAAAACGTTACAGTGATAAATTGAAGTTCTATCATTGTGCACTCTTTGATTTTGTCAAAGTGAAAGTTTTGAAGTGAAAGCGTCCAAAATTCTTTGATTTTTTTTCAACAGTAGAATATTAGTAATAAATATTAGGCCACCTATCAAACTTAAGAATGAGCAAGAATTTTTCATTATCCCAAGACACAATTGGCCCGAGAATATCGTAATCAAAATTATTTTTATAAAACTGTAACATAAAAAGTCGTACCAAAAGAAGCCAATTATCTTGAATTACACGATAGGTCGGAAGAGCAACAGGTAAAAAACGGCTACATATTTATTTTTGTTATATATTCCTTTGTTTTCAAAAACTCGTATTAATATTTAATATTATTTTTGCCAAATGAGTTAACGTAATTATTGCGTGTTTGCCATCTTCTTATTCGACTGATGTGTCACGAGCTGTGAACTGTCCAAGTTTTTTCCTTCCTTGCTGCATAATATATACTATTTTTTTAAGGGGTACAATAATTTGACAAGTAATTTCTTTAAAATAATTAAAATTTCTTTAATCTAATTAAAAGCTACGATGGCTCGATTACCTTAGGCCTCAGACTTTGACTGGCACCGCACTACCAAATTCTTCGCAAATCAAATTTTTTATGTTTTTATCAGTAGCTCCGGTATGTCGAAATCTTCCTAAAACTTTAGATCTTCATTATACGAATTACTGAGGGTGGACCTATAAGTATACTAAAAGTGCTCACTAGCGTAGTGATGCAGAACTATGTAAAACTCATAAAGAGAACTTCAGATAGCTGTAAACATAATAAAAAAAGCCTAATTATATTTAGTGCAAGAACATCACTGAACCAGAATAAAATTCTTTTCCTGGTTCGAAATTACTATTACATAAAGTAATAGTAAGAGATTAATGTCATTGTTGATATAATCAGGAAATTAATTTATAAAAATAAATTGGTATCGATTTCCATTCATTAATCTATATTATTGGATGCGTGATTGATTATGTTTTTTTTAGCTATTTGATTGATGGTAATATTAATATAGCATACAAAAGATTTCTAATTCAATAATTGTGATACTTTCCTTCCGAAATAATTTGAATCTTTATTAATAAAAATGTTGTCGAATTGAAAAATTGCATCTTTCCACGTGTTATAATGTCGTATGAACTGCACCGGATTGAGGCTATTTAAATAAGGAAATACTTATGCTAATAGCCTCAATCGGATGAGAAATTTTAAGTTATCTATGATGTAATGATCGGAAATACCTACAAAATTCAGCTTTTTATAAATATAGATATTTGTCAAAGTCAAAATTTTATTGGATTCGTGACTTGTTTATTAAAACTCTTGGGGTTGTTTATACGGTATTCATTTTTTGAGTATGCTAATCATTTATTGAGGAACCGTGGAATGCCAGTAATCATAACAAATTTATTACGATCATATGGTGGTCTAATAAATAATAATAATACAAATTTGTATTGTTTTAAATTACAGTTTGTAAAAAATAAATTAAAAAATGTCATAGTCACAAGATTTTAGCAAACAGTTTCATTAGTACGCTTACATCTTGTATATATACACTGCAACCTTAGATAATTTATGCGGGATAACGCTCACTTTTAAATCTCTGTACACTATACAGTTTGAATGATCTCGAGTTCATAGTTAAAGTGAATATGCAATGAGACGTAGCTTAAACGGCTTTTATTGCTTTTCAGCATAAGAGATGTTCTTTTATCTTAGTTGTTTTCGTCATTAATTATTTTGTAAAAATAAAATAAAAGCCCGTTAATAAAATAAGATGTTTAATGAGTTGTATTAAATAATAGTTACCTTTATATAATTGCAAGAATTTAAAATTTGAAAATAATCATTCTATCTTATCAAGTATGCAAAAAATTTAACTTTTTCATTTTTGAATTTTCATTTTATCAGTAAGTGTATTGCAATAAATTTTATTGCCTTTCAAACACATTGTATAAAGAACTCAACTACTTTGTCTATGCAACAAATTTTAATTAACGTATATTATGTCTTTGAAATGGGGTTTTCATAACGATAGTATTTTTTAATCAAAGTTAATTATATGGCATTTAACAGAACAAGTTAATGAACGTTTGTGATTTCGAAACCTTAAATTCAAGTAATTCTAATCGGTTCAGTTGACCTTCGATTGATGACCTTAACCTATTAGCAAAATTAGTAGATACTTGACAAATAACACGTGGGCCAAATATTTTTTTTTTTCAAGGAAATTTGGAGAAATCTTTTAAACGTCAATATTCTTTTCTTATCTAAAATAACTTGTAAACCTGAGTTGCATAATTATTATAAACAAATTTTTACAATTTTTCGGAGAATTGGATTTATCAAATAAATTATTGCTCAAAGTCTTTGTTAAGTCATATTCTAAATCGATCCAAATTCTTTTACATTCAGGAGAAATGGTGTCTGTTTGTCTCATTTATAACAATGGATGCGTCGTCACGTGGCACTGGTCAGACAGTCTGTCTTCTCTGCGCTGCGGGCGAAGAGAAGACCGTTTTTTTTCGTCTATCGCTGGAAGCAAGTTACACCACGTTTAATGCGACCAATTAATTCCTGGTAACGCCCATGGCTCTAGTCACGGATGGTAATAGCCGCTAGCGAGACGGATATTCGTGTAATTTTGACACTCTCTCTTTTTTTTATGATTGAATCTTACCCAAATACAATTTAAGGCGGGTAGTGGGTAATCACTTTTGGGCGCTGTGTAACGGATGAAAAATGATTACTTTGTTACAAAAGAGATGATCCATTAAAATTAGTCGAGGATTAGTCCAGGTATTTAAAGTACAAGCGGTTGGTAACTTTTCGAGTGTACCGTAAAATATTAAGAAATTTACATTGAAATTAATTTATTATATAATAATCTTCTCTACTCTTCTTATGGTAATGTTGGATAGCTCTAAAATTGAATCTCCATTACACAGTTGAAAAAAAGACCTTTGGGTACAAGCTATAAAATTAATCAAAAATTTAATATTCTTTCTTTACATACGTGACTATAAAAATTGAAAATGATACCCGTTATAACTTAAATTTTTATGACTTTGGAAACGTGTGTATGATGTGTTGGTAATATTTTGCAAAATTATAGCTTGAAGTTTTATTGTTTCACAATGAATACAAGTTTTCTTCAATTTCGATAACGTTAATGAAAGCATATCGATTCAATCGTGTGAGTTAATTTAATTCTAAATTCTTAATTTTGTAAAGTGTTGTCAATACTCAAATTATATTTATGTAAATTGGTTAAAAACGTTTAGAAAATTGTTATAATCACAAATTTATTATTAAATTAGGTAAATTTCATTAATATTATCTAACTTTATCGGTATAAATGATATGCAAAATTCATATGAAACATTCTTTTGTGTAAAATTCTATCAAATTATTCTATCAATTCAAAAAATTAAATATGACCATAAAGCTACTGTGACAATAAATCTAAAATAAAATTTTGAAACCATCAAAGATAAAAATTTGTCATTCAAATGAGCACATATAAGCCCCACAAAGAAGACATGAATCTTAAAAATCGGTTGCTTCTTCAAATCTTTTACGTAAACATGCATTTATAATTCGAAGTTTGATGTGATATTTTGACAGATGTTTTAAGATGTACATTTATAAACTATATTTGTCAATATTTTTATTTTATAAAAATATGAATCAAAAATTATTTTTATAACTTCCATTTTATTTCTGACAAAAAAAAATTGTGAAATGTTCATATATAATTTTTATATATAAGGTAAAATTCATATATTTTTTGATGATAATTTTCATGGTGTGATTTTTTGACGCGCACATGGTATTTCTTAATTGATTAGGTCTATTTTTAACACTACCTAATGTTTTATTAATTTAATCGACACATTTGAAATTAGTATAATCCATTTGCGCAACGTTATAAAATTAATTTGTTTTAATATTCATGTGGCGTGACTTTGAATATATATTAATGTTTACATATGTTTTTCCAAAAAAAAAATATATAGGAATTTTAAAATTTTCTTTTTGGAATAAGATAAACATTACTTATATTTGTCAACCGTAAAAGTAAATGGTATTTCTGAATAAGAAGACAGCGTTGTCTATTTTAGATACGATGTGTTTCTATCATAAATTTTAGATAAATTTCATCATCATCATATTCCATTGAATACCTCTGCAGAAACAAAATCAACAATTCAATTGGTAATTTTTCTCATTTTTTCTTTATCGTAAAAATATTTAACGTATCGATGAAGTTGTAACTGTAAATTTTTCTAGAATTTCTCTTAAATCTCTGCACATTCTGCGACAAAAATATAATTCTTCTTATACCTATGCAAAGATACCCAATTAATTTACATTAAACATGCTCTAAAGCACACACCCAGGACCAGACCATATTCAACGACCCGTCCTTATCAACTTGTCGTCTTCGAAAAAATCCTGCTTCGCAAAAGAATTAACCTCCTCACATACATACACACACGGCCTTGGTACCCGAAACACCGCAGGGGTCACTGTCCGCTTAACCGATCCGCTTTGTACAATTCTTCCCACGCCACATATACACGTTGCAACCCTTCGCATATCAAAACCCAGCTCTTCATTCTTATAAACTCGCTCAAAAAGATCATCGTACTGACGGTCAGTGGGGTGTTTCGAAAAGCCACGTGCACGCACTCGCGATTACAGATTCAAGCTATATAGGCACACGTGCATATATATACATATGTACATATATTTGTGGCGCGCGAGGTGAAAAATTGACAGGCCCGCTTGATTTTAAATCAGCGAAATTTATTCCCGATAATCGTGACGAAAAAGTGTCGTAAGAATGCCGGGAATGTGCCAGACGATGCCGAAAATATATACACAAATAGATACACACACACACACACACCTGTGTGTATGGGAGCATCTTTCAATCTTATGTGAGGGGGAGTAAGCGGGTATAGACACACACATACATACATACACACACACACCTATACGAACGGACACTGGAAGAGGTGCGCACGCGTGGTGGCGACGCTGCCGTTGCCGCCGCCGCCGCAGCCGCAGCATCACTCGTGTCTTCGTGATTATATAAAAGCCGCGTCGCGAGCTGGGGACCGCATATCAACAGGTCACACGTGCCCAGTTATACACACAAGACAGAACAACAAAGCTACACAGCTCTACTCTCAGCCATGGTAAGTCAACGATCTCGTCGTCTGTGTATAAGAGAGGGAGAAATAAGAAAAAAGTGTCGTGTACATAGATAGATATCGATGGCCGTGTAATTCAAGCGGGTAATGGATAATCGCGTTGGATACGTGAACTGGGTGGTGTGCAAATATTTACGATTGTTGGGTGTTGCAATAAAGTGGGATTTTTTGACGTTGGTGGTGATCGGTATAACCCTATGGATTGTTCATGATGAAGTGTGATAATTGCCGGTTTTGCAGTATTTCTAAATTATAAGGGTTGGGAAGTAGGTTAACATTAATGTGATGTAGTGTTAGAGTAATGTTTGAATCGGTGGTCCCGTATCCAGGCGGAGTTTCAAATGTTTGGTGTTCGGGATGTACGTAGAATGTTTTTCTTTTAATTTTGCGACTGAAAATTCATTGAAATACTTACTAAATTTTGTCTAACACAAAGATTTTGATTTTTGTCGTCTTTCCAAAATTTGTTTGGATTTAAGTACTTCGTCCTGTTTTGTAAAATTGTAGGATTGCCAATTTGAAAAGATCGTATTCTTTAAATTAAATTTTGATAAGGAAATTTTTCGTCATGTATTAAGAAAAATGTTCTATTAAAAATTACTATAAAACGCATAAATTGCAAATATATCTCGACGTTACTATGCATTATAGTAATTTTCTAATAGGTCCCTTTTCGCTGTGATTACTTTTGAGTGATTATTGAGCAACACTTTTATTTTCACTAAAGAAAATTTTCTGCTAACAACCAAATCAACAAACGTGTCTTCCAAATGCATACCATTGCCATTACTACTCTAATTACACGCGCAGCATGTAATTTTTAATCGAATAACCATAAAAATACGTGCAACTAATGTTACAACCCTACAACGGAAATCCTTTCTCTATCCCTCGGTTAAATAAAAAGTTTTATTAACATCTGCCTCCCAATCACCACCAATTTCATCTTTCGCAACTCCCTCGAACTCTGAACCCTTATTCCCGGCAAATCGTTAAAATAAACGACAAAATAAAACGGTTCCTCTTTCTCTCTCTTTCTTCAATTCAATCCCTTCGCATGCGCGGTAGCTCAATTCATCTGTCTTCTACTCTTGCGAAACCCTCGTCGCTATGTGTCCAGAGAAGTAATCGATTCCGCTCTCTGCATCTCTCCTCCCTCTCACTCTCTCAACTTACATACAATGAATACAAAAAAATTGATTATACACGCGCGCTTACACGTGTGCACTCTCACCTCTACCCCCTCTCTACCCTCGTTGTATACGTGACAACATATACGCACACATTATTATTACTATTACATGCGGTCAAATTCATCCTCCTTACGGATTTGTCACACGTACTATATTGCGTAAGAATTTGCCATAGCTACAATCCGAGCAACAAATGCCACGTGTTGTCGAAACTCTCTCTATATACGATTGTAAAAATTCGCGCGACTGATAGGAGCTGGTAATGGTGCTAATGTTCGTCGTTATCGTTTCGCTGGTATTTTATTGCGCACGCGCGTGCACACGCGCCAAGCAATGATTGATCACCGTGAATTAACAAAAGTTGTGCCATCCTCTCGCGCGTATGGATCAACGAATTCGCGGCTCGGTAATGGATACCTCTTTGCATTATGGATTAGAATCGCGCGTACCGGCGCCTAAGACACCGCTGTCGTGGAATGATCATTTTTATACGAAGGTCTTATTTGCATATTCATTATATATATATAGACACGCGATGGGCGGCTTTTTCATATACAAAATGTTTCTTAATTCTTGTTTTTATACTTGAAGTAACTAATAAATAGCGATGCGCATACGTGTTTGTAAAAGGGCAAAAATTTACGTACATTAGATTGTAATCAGGTGATAAATAAACAACCCGTCACTTTTTACGTGTAGTTTAAGCAACGTTCACAATTTATTCGTGATGTTCAAGAATAACTTTACCGTTTATTTAACTTTTGTGTAAATTTTAATGAATAATTTAAAGAAAAGCCAAAGCCGCATTTATGGATTCCTATACATCGAACCCTACATCATTTAACTTGATTTTTAGATTTTTCAAAATTACCGTAATCGCCTACTGCTTGTAATAAGCATGACGAACAGACTTCAACATCTTCTCCAAAAAAAATAATTTAATAATCTAAAAACTCTCTCATTTACAGAAATTCGCAGTGGTAGCACTCTTCGCCCTCGTGGCCTACGTCTCAGCCGCCCCAGCTTCCGACGAGCCGATCCCAATTCTCCGCAGCACCGGTGAAGGCCCAAACCCCGATGGCTCTTACAACTGGTCATACCAGACCGGCAACGGTATCGAAGCTGAAGAACAAGGCGAGCTTAAACAAGGCGGTGAGGAAGGTATCGCTTCCGTACGTGGTAGCTACAGCTACACCGCTGACGACGGTACCCCCATCTCCGTAAGCTACACCGCTGACGAGAACGGATTCCAACCCCAAGGTGCTCATCTGCCAGTTGCCCCTGCTATCCCTGAGGCTATCCTCAAGGCACTCGAATGGATCGCCGCTCATCCTGAAGAAGATAACCTGTAAAAAGGGAAATACGTATAGCATACATATATATATATAGGATTAGAGATCAACCAAGTCATGTGCCACAGATGTAGTTATGTTACGTATGCGTGTGACAACCGCAGTATAAGACGCGCTAGATTCAAGAGCGTCGTATAGTTGCGGTTATGTGTGTATGTGTGGGTGCGTAATGTGGGAGTACCGCCAATGATACTCGCCTTTGGGTATTGGAGGCGCAGAACTCCGCGTAAAAGAGATTATTAGTACGTAAGGTTCATATAAGAAAGTCTCCGTCCAAATCTTCTTTTCTTTTCTTTTCCGGTATATACACGCGCTGTATGTATATAGTGTTGCGAGATAATGTAACGAGTACCATACAGCGTTTTGTGTGTGTTTTTATTCATATATACAGATTTTTATATACTCTTGAGACTGTGTGCAACTCAGCGTTTCTTTTTTTACTCCGAGCCACATAATATATTGATGTTATATACATTCCGTATTAGGATTCAGGCTTTGTAAATATGCAAGAGACACGATGTTTCTGTCGAATATCATCATATATAAAGTGTTGTTTATATATGTACTGCCGATACTTTACTTGTAACGATATGATTTTGTAAAATGAAAAGAACGTATATCATAAACAGACATTATATATACATACATAGACCCGAAAACTCTCTGACTCTCTGTTCTTTTTTGACCTCATTGCGCAACGTGCGCATCGCCTATATATAGTCGACAAATCCTCTCCTCCGCATATTATATGTGTTGCCCAACCCCACGCGCGGTCATCGATTTGCCTAAATACATATATTTAAAGGTAGAGAAAAAAAAATAAAGCGAACGAACTCGCTTCAAGTGATGCGCTTTTTTGGGTTAACGTATATATCAGAGTGTAAATATTAAATAATATATTATATGGGCATTTTTCGGGTTTCGTAAAGACTCGTTACCAAATCGCATGAAATTTTCGATGTATATATATATACACCGCATCGATCATAAATTAAAAGACATTTGCATGATGCGCGCGTGTATATGGATGCATCAACGCGCACAAAATATAGTTGCGACATCTACTGCGTCAAACACGTGTGCCGATATCGTTGAATTTCCTCATTATACACGTGCTATATGTTTTCGCACGCATTTACGACTATGCGGTACACTTAATGATGAATTTTGATTGCAGTTCGTTATAACCACGATGCTTAATAATTAATCGTCGTCGCCCGGGTGTATTTTCCAGTCTGCACAATTTCACGTATTATATATACTATAACGAGTTGCGTAAGTATATATATGCCAAAGATTTACTTGCTCGTGGAATATTATACGTGCGTATAATATATAAGGTATACACGTGCGGGGTACTAGACAAGTCTGAATTTTTAATGGCATCGTAAAAAAATACTGGAATCGCCGAATCTGTAGACGTTAAAACCAGTGTTCTGATGACGAAGATTCTGGTAATTTTATTCATTCATATATGCGTGGAATTGACGAACGCGTGACGAGATCTGGATGATTTAGCGCATCGATATATTAAATAATCAAGTTTGATAATCTACGTTTGCAAAAATCCCGTCGATTAAAGAGAGGGGAAACAAAAAAGAAAAAGTAATCTCGTCATCAAGCTATATATAAATTGCTTACACGGTTCGTGCCAAAATAATATAATTTTTTCTTCGATTCCAGCAAAACACTATATATATAATACCCTAAAAATGTTGATAGTTTATTATCCATACACATCGCACACACGCCCACGGCTTAAACATATTTTTTTTTAAATTCACACATTGCACACGTTATAAGCAATCGCCTAACGTTATATACGACCCACGCACAATATATTTAACAATAAATAACGATAAAGACGCGGTTATTACACGAGCGCGCGCGCGTGCACACGCATATTACCCCGAAAGAATTCTCTTGGGTTATGTAAAACACGTCTCATGACATAAACCACACTTAAGCGCTTTTACCGGGGGCCTAATTGTCCTTCTAAACACACGTTATATACACCTATAGGCGCATTAAATATTTCGAGAGCCATATTAATCGTATAGGCCCATAAGAAAAAAGATGCGCGCGCGTGCGGGCAAAGCGATCGCAATCTTAGCCCGCAGCTAAAAAATAACGATTTTTTCGCGAGTCGTCGTCGTCGTCGTCGCTCGTTCGGCAAACATATCGCGAGGTCGCATAGCCAGAAGGTAAGATATACACAGACACGCACGCATACACGTGTATATATGCGATATTCTTCTTCTTTTTTCTTTCTTTCTTTCTCTTCTGTTTCTTTTCAATCGTTGATTCGAGGAATTGCGCAAGGCTATATAGAGATATGGTCGCAGTTGTAGCAGCAGCAGTTCTCGCGAGGAGGTGGAGGTGAAGAAGATGCAGGGACATCGTGCGGTTATTGGGCAAGCGGCAAATCGCTGCGTACGCCTCGGTCATCGTTAGCGCGTACGATATTTTGCAATGGATATATAAGATGTACTGACGATGCGTATATAGCGAATGGTATCACGCACGCATCGAGGTCTATATATCTTATTCGAAATTGTCTATAAAGGTATTTGATTGATTTGAAATGAATCTGATTGAATTATATGTATATATAGGTTTTATTATAATCATCGGTCATTTGAATTATTTTATGTTTCAAGATTTATACAATTTATCGAATAGTTTATATAAAAATGGTAAAAATTTTCTAATGAAAGTCTACAATCACTTGAGTAATTATTTAATTTCATTATAAATTAAATGACGCAACGATTGGATTGATGACTCTTCAGTACGAGTAAAACAATTTCTTATGTAAATTTCCAAAATAAAGTGTTTAGCTAATAAAGAGACATTTATTCATAGATTCAAACGTTACTATATAAAAGTTACAAATTCATTACATTGTGGATTAAAATAAAAATCATGTACGGTTTTTACTTGAATTTACAACGTTGCATTATTGTGTATAATATATATATATTTCTTTACAATTTAATTCTTGTTTTACTACATTCGACCATTCAGTTCTACGAATTTAAAAACCCATATATGATTTCAATATTATTGAGCTATCCGCAAATGCGACATACAAAGTAGTATATTGAAAATGATTCATGCGCGATTTCTGACAAAACGACATTCCGCGAGATCTTTTTGATGAGCCGCTCCCTCGTCTCCTCTTCTTTCGCTAAATCGTATGTTGTCGACCCAAGAGCTAATCGACTTATAATAATTCCCTGGATAGTTTCACGATATAATCGTATACCGTCAGCACAAGTTTCTTTGAGTTTTTGATAGCGTGTATATAGTTTTCTATAAGTATTGCAAAAGAGTAATTGTGCCCGGACTTGACCTATATTAACGTAATAGGTTTAATAAGTTTTTTTTAAGAATTTTTTTAAGACCCTGGATAGAAAAAAAATTATTCAGAGTTCTACAGTATAAGTGTAGAAAGTGGATTGCATTCACCAAAATAAATGATATAATTATTTTAAGTAGAAATATATTTTAATAAATACAAGATGGATAAAATGATTATATTTATATATTAGAATAACTGAAATTTAATAAATAAATGGTAATAAAGTGATGATCTAAATAATATTATTATTTTTTTTAATGTAGTCGCTCTTGAATTCCATTTTATAATCGTAAAAACTAGTGATGCAAATATCAAGGCAAATAAAACAATTTAGAAGAAGTTGACATTGGCGATAACTTTTCTTATACCTACTATTCATAGAGTTGGTTATCGAGAATAAAAAAAAATTTAAATGACACTAAAATAAAATTGTGTAATTTCCGATATAACAGCAATTATTGTATCTTAATGATGATAGAGGTTATCAAACGAGTTCCAATAACAGATCTATAGAATTTATTTTGATAAGTTATTTATAATTCTATTTTGCTGAGCTTCGATCTTTAATGTATTAGTGGTATAGTAACAGTTTCTTACAGTCTATATAAGTTCATTCATAAACTTATCCGCAGCTTAGTGAAACAGTACCATATTGAAAATCCAAGTACTCATAATTTCTGTTGAACTTTTAATATCAATATATTTGAAAAATTAATTTAAAAAAAGTGTAATTAAAACCTAAAATTGTAATAGGTGCTAAAAAATGAACTTTAATTAGTTTATTCATTCTTAAATTGTTTTTTTCTTAACTACTAATAATTACGGAACAACATAAGTAGTTGAAGAAAAGTACCAGTATTATTATGATAATGTCAGTTTACAAAATAATTTTCGTTTTATTTTTTATATACATAAGCACAAAGATATATGTTAATGGAAGTTCGGAAATAAAAAGTTTTACTAAAGAAAAACATCTTCCTGTAAACTCAAGTAAGTTTTTCGTACCTGGTACATATGAAAACAGACAATCTCGACCAATTGATAAATTCCACTATGCCATCTGCGAACAAGACGAAAAGAATATTCCTTGCAATGTGACTGTCGAATCATCGACAGACATCAAAACCTGCAATGTCAAAATAAGTCCACTGGATAAAAGCCGGAAACTGTATAGTGAGCATGACCATGTTGAACTGTGGGCATTTACGGACTCTAAAATAATAGTTCATTGGGTGGAAACGGGATTGGACGACATGCAGAATGATACATATGACCACATAGGCTTGAGTATTGTGGATATGAAAAGTTGCAAAAGAGTTAATTTGGGATTTTCTGTTAACATGACATCTAGTTATTTTTATGATAAACCAGTGCTAATTTATCGTGATAGTTTCATTGTTTTCAGCGACAATAATGGAACACTATGCGAAACTACATTAGGGTGAGTCAATATTATTCATATAAACCACAATAATTTTCAAGCAAAAAGATTGGAGTAGTTTGACACATTTAAATACGTGAAATACAGCTTAATACGCGTATTACATCTTCTTTTTTGTATTTATAGTTTAAATTATAAAAGTATAAATTTAACATAAATGCACATAAAAACAATCATCTTCATGATTAATTTTTCTTGAAAAAAATATTTGATTAGCTAGAAACTGAGAACATTCTGTAATGTCATAAAGTATTTAGTAAATTCTAGAATTAAAAAAATAAGAAAGTATTTTGTATATTCGATACATTCTTTTCCAATCTAATAATTATGATTAGTAATTACTATCTTATTATTTTCAGAGATGGAGAGACTGCAGCTCCAATGTGCCGATCAGCTTACGACGCAGATGGTAATCTCATTAAAAAGCCAACCTACGTTTGGCCGGATACTAACGTTACTGGATACGTCATGCCTATTTCAGACGACATGTCGGAAACAAACTTCTTTGTCACAGGAATAGATGAAAACACAAATGAAACAATGATATGGTATTTACAGTCAAACGGTGACACACTTGGATTTACTAAGATGGGAATTGATTACGAGAAATTGCCAAAATATCTTTTGGGATTATCCAACTTTAACAAGAGATATGGATTTTGCCTGAAAACTGATGATGATACTCTAAAAGCAAATTGTCTTCAAATTAATAGCAATGGCAATCTGACACTTAATGTAACTATCGCATTGGAGAAGGACAAGAATTGGATTGATGTATTTAATCTTCCTGATGGTGGATTTTTACTAATAACAGGAAAGTGTTCAAATGAAACCGAAGAAAACATTTCCAAGTGTCAGAATTTTGACATCCTTAAAGTTGAAGCAAATGGTAGCTATGGAATGTCGATTAAAGTAGATGGAATCAAACACAAGTGTTACAAAGTACTTGACGAATTATCGATAGATAATGCAGAAGACGGCGACAAAATATGTTTTTTCTTTAGCTGCAAGAGCTCGGATTGGGATTTCCAATATACAGCTAAATGTTTACCTAAATCTCTTTTATTGGCTACAAATTAACTTGATATAGAGTAAGACAAAACTTTCTTACAGCTTGTTTTTTTTCAATGTATATACTATAAATATGATTTATTACCAAATACAAGCTGTTTTTCTATAAACCCCGAAAATGTTATAATTCATTTGATAATTATCACCAATAAGCAATTACCGTTCAATCAATATTCAATTCTTTCTCTTCTAACCTACGATCCACACTCTTACCAAACGACTGTTCAATGGCGATGCATTCGTTGTTAATTACGCGTAGACGGCGCAAAAAGTCCTTCCATTATCATCGTCTATATAATTATCACGGGTTGCTTGCGGGTCGCGAGTAGCAGTACAAAACGGTCGAGCGGGAGAAAGCCAACAGAGACTCTTAATACACGGTATACCCGCACCCGCTTGCTCGAAACTATCTCTTCCTCGTGCATTCGCGCGAGGTTGGCCGCGACCTTTTCGAAATCTCCTACTAGCAACGCTTTGCATTAGGCTTTGCATCGTTGTAGTTTCGATGCGGTGTTATGTAACGGGGGGCTTTGACAATCGAGCGAAAGAAGCGTCTTTTTCGATTCAGAGATGAATAAAGTGAAATCTCTTTCAGAGGTATTTTTTTTTTTTAATCACAGAGGATTCATGTGCATTGCAGAATCAGATAAAAATTTAATTGAAATTGGATGACGCTTTGGATTATAGTCTTTTTCTTTGGCAAAAAAAAGGATGTTTGGGATAACTTTTTACAATGAGTTGTATATCTATGGAAGTTGCGTAAAAATTTATTTGAACCATGTCAAAATCGACTTCAATTACAAATTTTTTGTTGAATTTTTAAATTGTTAAGATAAGATTTTGTGCAAAAGTTTAATCTACAATTTTATGTATCGTTATTGAACTTTAGAAGTAAACATAATTATTCAATAACGATAAAAGTACAGATATTTCATGATAATGTCTTGTAACATTGGATATTTGCTTGACCTTCATAACATATGTTGGAGAAGATAATTAGTTTAGTACACCTGAGTATAATTAGTGTGGTTTCTTCATTAATGTTTATTATGATGATAGCCTTGTTTTTAAAAATAAACTTTCTTATTTATGAAGTTACCCATCTAGTGTATATACAAACGATAAAATTCACAAATGTCAAGGAAAATGATGCAATAACACCTATTTCTTCTATTTTTTTATTGCAGGTTTCCTATCCAAGCTTTTATTTCATTAAAAAAAAATAGTTTTAATCAATATGGAGATAACTGACATTATAATCACATTAACCACTTAGAACTTTATTAGCATAACTATTTTTCCGTAATGAAAGAAATTTTAATTTCCGTACTTAAAAGTGTCAGAACCACATAACCGCAAAGTCACATCGCACGCTTCACAACTTTATATTCAAATTAAGCTATAAACTTTGATGAAAATATTTTCCTGCTCGCGGAGAAGATGAATTACTGCGACTCCCTTCCTCTCTCCCCAAGTGTACAATAACATTACCTGTTATGAGAATAAAAACGCCATTAACATTCAGTATCATCAATGGTGTCAAAACAACTTGCGTGCGAAAAGCAAATATAGCTAAAAAAGAAAAAAATGATATTCATTCTTATATGCGCACAATTTCGTGAATTTTTCTCCGAAAACTTACGTCACTTCCGACTGATTTCAATATGATTGATAAACCGCAATTTACAATTTATACCTGAATCGGTGATTTCTTAGGAAAATGTTATTATGCAAATTGTCCGTCTATAATGTATGCACGCATGAAAACGTCACCGCGGAATTCTATTTCGTCGGTATGGACGCATCGGATATAACCGACGCCTTCGTCGATGTTACGCAGCGGTCATAGTTGTGCGACCGGTTGCTATGCTATAAGGCGTCAACGGATGTTCGCAAGTAGGATATTTCAGTGATTTCTTGTAATTTTCACAATTTGCGGTTATAGTATGTATTTGTATGCACCTTAAAAATGCAAATATTTAATAATATATTTAATATATTATTAAAAATTTCAATGAAAATAATTTAACTGAATAAACTGCGAATAGAAAACCATTCGCTATATCTATGAATTTCTCAAAAGATTTAATAGTTACTTATGTTCAAAGTATTTCATTAATCTCGGCATTTTTCACCAACCTCATGCGTACGACTAAAAGTATATTTTAGAATCTTTTAAAGTATATGAGTAATACTACTCATTATGCGGCTAGTACGCGTTATCAAAGAATTTCAGTGTAGTATTATGACTACTATTACGTAAAAGATCAAACTTACAAATAGAATATTTTGTCGCATTTGCCATGCCAACACAGTCATATATAAAATATTATCTGCTCATACGAATATCGTATCAAATAATTGAAATTGCGTAAGGTACATACGCAAATGACAAAAATGATGAAGCAACGCTATTAAGAGTCACACTTGTACTACATCATTTTATGTCTATTTCGGGATTAAATGCGTTTCAAGATTTTATATATCTATATGCATGATGGTTCTGTAAACAGGCGACGTTTCAAATATACCAGTTAAACATGCATTAATGCAATCGCATCTTCTTCTTCTTCTTCACTATTGCACAGTTTTTAATAATCTGTATAATTAATATCGAGTGTCTGAGCAACGATACAATAGCCCCACTGAAAAATCGAATAAGAAATTTTTCTTTTTTACCAAAAGACACGACACGGTGATCGTATAAGTGACAAAAATGATTTATTTACAAGAAAGTATAAGTAAACGCATTAAAAAAAGAAACGTCCTTTTACCCGATGAAATACATTCCCATTATTCGGCGCATTCCAGCCTACCCGCGCGTCGCGAAATACCGCACGCGTGTCTTAATTTACCATAATCATCCTACGTTTACACTGTCACAGCTCGTGTAATCCCGAGCTCGTGTGCATACAATATACATATACGCGGGAGTTTGAAAACTTACTCGCGCGGATAAACCGCCAAGACTTTTGGCTATAATTCATCCGGCCAATTATGTACTTCGATCCCCCTCCTTCGCTTGTAATATGATGCAATAATAACGATGGGGCGCGATTAATTTGCGCGTCAGTGCGTATATACGAATTATGTATAAATATGAGGAAGCGGTTATGCGAATGTCAACATGCGCGATAGCTCGCGATGCCACGTATAAGCGCAAAAATGACGTGAAAGTCATTTTGTCGCAATGCACGCGTCTCTGTATAGTCGTTCGATGAGAATAATTCTCGGAAAAGATGTAGCCGCGGCCTTTTATGCATCATGCCCCCGAGTAATAAAGTGCATTAATCATTTTTTCCTACGTATATGTATACATATACGGGGCCGAAATTAATTCCCATTAATCGCGTGACCGATCGTATAGTCTAAATAAGCCGTAATTCAAATTTATATATATGTATATATATATATATATATATATATATATATTTTATTACAAATTTTGTTGGAAAAAGTTATTAAAATTATGCATCTTGATGTGATAATTAATGATCGCAGTGGGAATTTGGTTTTGAGACTTATAGGCAAATTTGTCATTTATCAGTATATTGAAGAAGAAAAAAAAAATGAATTGAACGAAACGCAACGTTTAATAGTTACATTATTAATTGCACGTGCAAAGTTATTTTAATTTACCTATACGAAAGAGCTTACAAAATACTATATAAAATATGTTAGAGATGAAAATACGGGAATTCAAAGAGCGGAGCGTTATAAGTTATTTTTATAAGGGAACCACCTATAAAGAAGACGCGTGCATTAATCATCATCTCTATTAGACACCAAATCACATCTTACTCTCCAACTAACACTAGCAAAATAACATGCAAATATAATGGGTAAGCATATAAAATTTTGGAAACACATATGTGATTGCGAAGTCGAATCGCAGCTTGGATCAGATGCGTTCTTATTTTTTGCACAGAGACACATCGAAGAATAGCCGCGTTAACGAACTAGGTTCGCTGACTCGCCGCGTGGGATGGTTGAGTGTAATAGCAGTGGATCTGGACAAGGACTTGTCGTTTCCTTGGTGTGAAGGATTATTGCGGATTGTAGGAAACGATTTGTATTACATAGTTAAATATTTATAGTTAAATATTTTTTTACAATTCCAAGTTTTATTAAGAAGTTAAGAAGTATACTCAATAAAAAAATCAACGAAAATCCATTTACTGATTTCATTTACCATTCAATTTTAATTTTATAGAATTTATTTTGTATTTTGTATATGTTAATAAACAGCAATCTGTACACAAATAATTGATAATCCAATTTTTCATTAAGTACGTACACTTTGGAGTTTAGAGGTAATTTTTGCAATTTCATATCGGTAACTTCTCATAACATTGTAGAAGAATTCAATTCAGTGATTTTAACTAGAAATCACATAAAGAATGAAAAAAGCTATTTTCTCTTCTAATATTAAAATTTAATTGAAAATAGTTTATTGTGTACCTAGAGCATGAAAAATCGAGTACTGTAAACACAGGAGGTCAACAGGCCTACTAGCCTTAGGTGCACACTATATATTTTGTGCCACATGTATTGATTTTTGGGTTTTTAAGCCTAAAGCGCGAGCCTTTATCGATTTTTTGTATAGTTGTATAAATGAATAAAATTTAATTCAATTTTTTCCGTTGATCAAAAAAAGTCATTTTACAATGTCTGTTTAGGCTAAGAATTCGCGAAAATCGTGTATGTATGTTACAAAAATCATTTTATTGTTACTTCTCTACAAGAACTTTTTATTTTATATTATATATTCTCTCTGAAACAACTAGTCATCGTAAAAAGTTTTTGCATCCAAATTAAAGAACATGCCGGAGTCACCTTAATTTAAAAAAAAAATAAAAAAATTTAACAAGTACTTCACGTGACGTTTACAACTCGTCGTATTATAATTATGCTATAACGATACGCAAAGACTATAAATATATCACATATAATCTAAATTTTAATCACACTGTCAAAATAAATATCGATGAAATTTGATCCTGAGTTAAAAGTCGATTAAAGATAATGAAACCCGATACGTTCAAAATATTCGCCATCTCGTGAATAGCGTAATTCGCAGGGCGCTTCTCTAATCCTTATACAGCAGTCGCTACTTTAATACAAAAAAGAAAAACCTTCATAACACGCATCATAAGAACATTATAAATATAATTTAACGACTAGTCGCGGGCATACATCGATCGACGTAACTCTCAATTAATATCCCCTAAAGCTTCACAAACCTGCCAATGTTTCAAAATCCATCCAAATCGCCTCGTTCGTTCATTAATATCCATCTTAATATATACCGCACTCGTCACGCGACTATACAAAGAATGCGAATAAATACGCGCGCATATATGCGAAATCACAAAGCTTCCCTTCGTCTATACTTAAACACCCAAACGCCATTTTTCACGTCGATATATACGTGTAAGTGCACGAGAGGGAGAAAGACTTATAAAGTCGGAATGCGATGGAGCGCATCGAGGCTCGGCTGCTGCGAAATGCGGGAGAGATATTTCGAAGGCGACGTCTTGTAAACTGTCACGCGTGTGTATATATATATATATATACTTTGGTACACGTGGCTGCTTCTTTTTTCTCTACTTCGTCGTCGTTGGAATACGTTCACTCGATAGATAGTCTGCGCGTGTAGGGATTACGATTACCGTGTGGGTATATGGGTGCGCATATAGACGTTCGTAAAATCTGCGATTACTGCTGCTGCTGGAGTTATGATTTTCAGATAAAGATGTCTTCTCTTGGAGGTGTGTGCTGAAGGCGTTATACCGCGGGGTATTGGTTTACCTATATACGTGAAATTGCCTATGAATTTCGTCAGTTTGAATTCTTTTGCGTTTCTATTATTTGTATATTGGGAAAAAAGTAGAAATTGCTAGACCGATGGTTCGAAAAAAAGCTACCGTAAATCGCTCCTTGACATAGAAAAATATAAAGTGAACATGACGCGCTGCATCGTACCAACTCCAAAAGAATTCTTTTCACTTTGGTAAATTACATCTATAGACATTACGGTTATTAAAAGACGTATAGCTGCTGTTGTTTTTTCGTAACGTATAATAGATCAATCATCGTATCTAAATTGCTGGAAACATGGCTTGGATCTTTTCGTTTCACGATGCCATGGCCATGTTGACCGTGACATCAAATACCTCAAAAAATTAAAAAGACTTTCGATTTGTTACTATATGTCGAATAACCGTGGGAAATTTTTTACTACGAAGGTACTGCAATTTAAAAACTGCTTTCGGAAATCATTGAAGTTTTTATTATACAACTTTGAGATAAAAAAAAATGACGTTGGCTACTTTTTTTCCTTTAATCATTGGTACCCCATAACCATAATAAAAAGAAATAACACCAGCAGTCAAAACGACCGCACGACACTTCATTGTTAATACCGTTTCGCTCTCAGCACATTTTTCATTATCTCTTGATTCATCTGCCTCACAGTGCATTAGAAATGCAAAGTGTCGTCGTCGTTGGGACTGCAAATTCGAGAAGCCGATCGAGTACCTAACTTGTACTAATTGTCGCTGTGGATAGAGCGAGAGCAAAAGAGAAAGAAAGAGAGAGAAAAAGAGCATCCTGGAATTTGCTGGCGCGGTATATATATACCGATCGATTGCTGCAACGAGAGAGAGCCGAACCCTTCCTCGATGCATTGTACTATAAGCAGCCTTGTTACGCTAAGGACGTTCCGATGTCGTACATCGTATGCGCTAGCTGCTATTGTTTTTTTTTTCTTTATTTTTAAAGGACACCGTGAGATTGTTCACTTAGTTGCTGATTTTCGTTCAAATAAATACCGTTATTATTATTTTTTCAACAAATTATAAACTTGGTCATATATACGTGTAACAATAAAATTAATAAAGTCGAAATGTATTATGCATTTGTTGCGCGAATTTCCTTGCGCAACTGCGCCGTATCGAATTAGCCTGACAACGCGCGACTATATGGAAGTGTATTCTCACACACAATGCTGTGACATATCCAGAAGCTGTTGCCGCGAGCGCGAACGCTAATGAGGTGAAGAGGATAAACTCCGCGTCTGATGCTTTCTTTGTGCGCTTAGGTATACATATATATATATATACATACGTGCTCGTTAAGCAAGCGATTCTCGTGCACAGTACGGCTATTATATGTATATAGGGGATTTGATCGCGAGCGAGTACATGATTTTTTTTCGGTCGAGTGGTATTAGCCGTTTCGTGTCAAGGTCGATGACGGAAGCGCACGCTGGAACTTCCCTCTGTGGAGTATACACGTGTGCGTGTGTATATATTGCTTTTGTCGGTTGGATTATCTGGGTGATATGGTTTCAAAAGCATATTTTATGTATTTTTTGATATCTTCTGGTAGGGTAAATGCACGTGTGGATATAAGGTAGAAGTTGAAGTATTTTAGCAGAAATTTGTCTATGGATAGTCAATTTTTAAATTGTTTATGAAGGTTCAAATAGGAACCCTTAACAAATTTTACATATTGTTGTCAGTAAAAAATAGCAAACAAATGCTTCTTGAAAATCAACTTTTTACATGAATTTTTCTCATACTCTCAAGTTTTCACCGGAAGTTTACATCATTTAGAGCTACACTGTAGCTCAATAATCTAAGTAAGCCTCAGACTACCAGCTAAACATGTTTGTTTACCCCTATACAGGACGATATTTCAATTTTAGCCTCAGCAAATTAACTGGCACGTTTGAGCTGAGTTTTCGAAATTGAGATTTTTCACGTGCTTGCCTTACTACGGCTTTGACGATTTGCAACTCATCTGAAGCTATGGATCCTTATTGCTGCACGAAATACTAAGGGTGGACTTATTGCATCAAAGTGCTAGCACAGCAGCGCAGAACTGTTTAAGATTCATAAAAAGATCTTCCGATTATAGTTGTATTTATAGAAAAAAAGTTAAGTTTAATATATATGTCATAGAAAAATTGGATTTTCAGATGAAAAACTAGCTTCAAAAAATAAAAATTTGGCTCTTTTTTATGACGTTTTTAAATTATTACCTAGACGAATGTTCAAAAAAGATGTTTACTCATAAACACGACAATGCTTAAGTTTTTATTATCCAACTATTTCAATAAATAATATTTATTATCGCTGAGAATATTTTATTCTATCTGAAAATATAATGTTGCGTATTTAATGTATATCTTGTCATATTGTAAAATGGTATACAATTGATTAGAGTCGCATGAACTTCTTTAAAAAAATTTAATTTCTGATCTCCAAAATCAATGCATTATTAGTACAAATTTTGATTCTTCTAATAAATTTACTGGGAGCAGTAGAGACAATCATTCCGAAGAGCAATGATTTATTTTGTTTCTTATTTTTTTCTTAATTCCTTTGTTCCTATCCACGTATCGACTTTCATATTTCTGTGTTTGAATTGAGCACCCTTCCATTACAAATTACTCCATACTGTTTCTGAATTTACCCAAGGTCCGCTTATATATTACTTTCCTGTGATAAACGAAAATTTTTATATCACGAGTAAAAACCTTCGCCAGAAGTAGCAGAAATAGAAGTAGAACTTAAATATGTTTAAGTTGTACTACTTTCTTACTTTATAGGACTCAACGCAATCAATGCAATCTAAACAAAAAGACAGAGAAGTTCGACCGTCCTACGTGCACCAGGCTAAGCAGGAATTAACTTATAGCTATATAGCATATTGATCTTGTTTATTGCCTTATAGAAAAATCTCAAGATCCTGAAAAACCACTTTGTAAGGTACATAACGGAAAACCTTTTCGACATATCTCGACCCTAGTTTTATGACTAACTAACGTTGTAGGGCAACTACCATATACGCATTAAAACTCTCTCAGTCACACAAGGGTCATACCTGGGCTCTAGTACTCTAGTTGAAATTGTTGCAAACTCAAGTTATACTGTACTTGTAACAGTTTAAAGGCCAGTGGATCACTCACACGATTATTTGAAAGTTTCACCACTGTCATCAAATTCGCGACGGTGTGAAATATTCTTACTATTCCAACGTACCTTTAATGGCTTAGAATGTAATTAATTACTAAAATAAACTACTAGTGAATACATTTAAGATAGATTTAAATTATCAATGTTACCACAATGGTATCTTGTATAACAATGTACACTCAAGAGCCTTGTTTCTTTTCTTTTTTCTTTTTGAAATATTTATGCCTCACGTTTTGACCCGATAAACTTGATTTATTTCGAGAAAATGCATGTTTTTTAAGAAAATTAGCCACAACATTACATAAAAAAAGAAGAATTACCATCTCGGAGGCTAACGAGTAGCTAATTCACCCAAGACCGGTGTATACACACACCGGACAGACTCTAATGAATCTCAGTCGAACCCCCCGCTGTTTCAATTATTTCGATTTCTCGAGATTTGCGCGCAGGCTGTTTTGTTTAGAAGTAACTAATGGCGAGTGGAAATTCTTGAATTCCTAATTGAGTGAATCAGAGAGACGGAAAACAAACGTAATACGCGCGCGTATATAGGCACACGCGGGAAAATTAATGCGCTTTGCATACTTTAGCCAAAGGTTGCCGTGCAACTGAAAACGGTTTGAAAACATGTATATAGAGATAACGCGTATATAAGTCTAATTAAGCAATGTTTTATGGGCTTTTGTGTATTATGCGCTTTTGAGGAGCCGAAAGTTCCTGTTATTGCAGAATTTATACATGCCTGATGTTCTTATAATGAAAAGGTGGCGTCGAGCAATCATAAATTATAATAAAGTGACGTTTGGAAAAATTACTTTTTACTTATATTCACGTATGTACGAGATTTTTTTTGAAATTTATCAAGAGTGTAATATACTATATAGCTTGAAAATTTTCGTATAAATAAATTCCATTCAATTTGGTATAATTACGAATCATAGCGATGTTCAAACTTTTTTCTCCGACTGATATGTACACCGAAGATCTACACGATCACACAGATCACCAATTACGCCTATGATTCCGGATCCTCATCGTCGGCAAGGCCGTGCGCGCGTGTGTGTCTCTTCGTTGTGCATATCAGCTGGGATCGGTCGTCGCGCTTGTATATACGCGCATATATGCACTTTTCTTCACGCGCGATTGCGTAAGCGCGGAAAAAGAGCCGCGACGACGACGCATTGCGCAATTATAGACGAGCGAGCGAGTCGTTAAAAATCAAAGATGCGCTTGCGCGGCAGCAAAAGAGGCGAGGTGCGAATGCGCGACTCTCTATCGCGCGCGAATGCGAAGGAATGTCGCTATAGTGATAAGGTAAATGGGCAATTAATTAATTGAGATCGTTGTATAGTGGCGGTAGATTGAAAAGGTATAATTGGGGAGGGAGGTAGTTTGCATTGTCATTGAGAAACGTGCCTATACGCGGATATGGTTGTTGTTCTTACTGTCGAGGGTGTAAATTTCAAGGTGGGTTTATTTTCTTTTGCGATCCGCAGCTTTTTCGTTCACTGAGAATAAGATAGATATCTTCTAAGCGCTGGATGAAAGGCAATTGTAGTGTAATTTCAGGCGTGAAATATGTAGTTTTTGTCAAGCGCCGATCCTAACACTGCATTTTTCAAATGTCGGTAAATTGTAGTATAAGTATACCATTGCCGCGAAACTCTGAAAAATCGCCGAGAATTTACATACAAAGAAATGTATGCACTATACGTAAAATTAAATTCAACGCTATACAAAGTTGTCTTGTGGGTATACGTATATATGACGTGATGATGGCACAACGAACACACAAAATGGGTCTTGAGCAAAAATAAAAGTACGCGCGTATGTGTGTGTGTGTAAAGAGAGTGATAACAAACACTATTATACTTTTATTGCTGGCATAGCCTATAATATTTACGAAAAAAAGCGGTTATGTAAGCACCTATTTAAGAGGGCTTCGAGATGAAATCAAACGATCCTCGCGGAGACTCGTGAAATAATCGTCGTCTAGGATATATATAAATATATATACATGTATATTCGTGTACATCCATTACATTGCTGCGGGTCGTTAAAGGCTTTAAAATGCCATCGTTCTGTATGATTTTCGAGACGAAAAAAACGTGATGAAACGAGAAAAATTTTTATATATACATACGTGCGCACGGGCTCGTTGCAGCACTCGTGCGTCTAATGTATAAGGAAAGTGAAGGAATGAAGGTATAACGATGAAATTGTCGAGTGGCATAAAATTTTTGGTGACCTATTTTTTTTTCTTTTTTTAATTCTTCTTTTATATTATTTCTTAGACACTATTAGGTTGGTAAAATTTATGGTTTTGGAAATATTTCGCATGTATGTGAGTGACATCTAGGAAAGTAATTGCGTTAACCTTTGAGGTACAGAATGTAATGTGTTTTTTACGAACATAAGTGTGGCCGTTAAAATTGGGATTAGCACATCGTATATTCTTTCATAAAATAATAAAAAAAAATGAATTATGCAAACGGTATATAGGACTTTTGGTATTATAACGTACGAATGCACCGACAACACATGTGTCGAAAATCATGATCAAATCGGTCGACGCTTTACTTCGATCATATATACGTTTATTATTGTTTGTCAGACTGTTACAATGGTATATAACCGTTAAACAGCTCATAAAATAAATTCAAACGTTACTTATTACATTCGAACGAACTACGTATATATATATATAGCAAACGTGAACCAAGATTTCCTTTACCTTCAACGTCCTTGCACACGTCCTACCCAAAACTTGCGCAACGTCGCTCACGGTATATACGTTGTACATCGTATACGTTCGCCGAAATTCGAAAGGACGCATATGTATGCTTTTAGGCGACGAGTGTAGAATTCAAACGAAACTCAAGATTCTTCACCTCCGTGAGTTGTCTTGCGCAATTTCTTTAAAATACACGGGACGGCGCCGTTAGTCGCGTTACGTCGGCAAGAAAATCACACTCTGGGTATTTTATCTTCATATATACACGTTTATGACTTTACACTTTGTGAAAATTCGTCGCGTTTAGATTTTTGCCCGAGGTTTATGGTTTATGGCTTATACAAAGGGTTTCAAAATTCCAATCAGGATGGTTTTGACACTTCAACAAAATATTTTAGGATATATGTATTGCTAAATTTTTTTTGCAGGAAGTATATATGAATTAAATTTCACATATACATTTAAAAGCTTAAGCTCTAATAGCTTTATCACATTATTTACCAGCCATTTAATTTGTAAGTCTCATTAAGTTAGCTATGGTCTCGCATCGAGATTTATCTCCCCCTTTTGAAAACGTATTACCCAAACCGCAACGATAAAGCTACTCCATGTCCTACCGAACACGCCCTCGCACTACTTAAGCCATCATCATCTTGAGCCTCTCTTATATATATATATACACCTCGAAAGCCATTCTCGCCATAAATCTCCATCAACAATAACCGCTGAAAAGGAGGCCCCAAGCCCTTTCGCTCTCTCTCTCGTCGAACCAACCCATATAGCGACAAGTACGACGACAACAGTGCGCGCTGAAAACATACATTTCTCCTCTCCATACTTACTGCACGATTCTCTCTCTTTCTCTCTCGCGTATATGTTATACAGACTATACACATACGTGTATATATATATGTGGATGCTTAGTGGTGGTGTATAGATCGCGAAAGGATCGCGCGAGGCAACGCCTGGGCACGGAGGTATGTGTAGTAGGTGCGCTTACCCGCGTGGCAGCCGTTGCACGTTACCTTTGCACTCTACTGCGGCGATCGTCATAACTCACCCGTGCCTCTCTCGCTCGCGCGAACGTTATCGAATGCATTTCACCGAACGGGGGAGCGGTTGTGTGCAGGTACTGAGAGAGAGAGAGAGAGAGAAGCTTTTTGCGCTCTTTTTCTTTTTGTGTAGAGGGAGAGGTATAGAGAGAGAGGATTGAGCAATCGACACGTACGGGTGTAATAGGTGGATCGGTGATATGCAGGGGAGGGGAGTGGAACGAGAGCGAGCGGCTATGCGGGCTGTGTTGCCTTTATTTATTCGGATGTTTTTTGGGAGACTTCGTATGTGGGGGATAGAGAGAGGAGGTACATGGTTGGTGAGAGATTGGAAGGGTTACAAGAGGGAACTGATTCATCTTGTATTATGTGCTTAGAGAAAAATAATTGTAACAGAAGAAATGATGGTTGATGTTGTTGTCAATTTACCCTCCGCCCGAAATAGTTAGTTAGATTGTATTATGTGTGTATATAGCCATATACGATTTAACGAAATAAGGGATGCTTTTTTATGAGATTTTTTTTTAATAATGATTAAGTGAAATGATAAACTTATTTTTTATTGGAGATTTAAGTCGTACTGCTTCAATAGGCGAATGTTAACTGACGTATAAGTAGATTTATTTACTTATTTTAAGGAATTGGAGACTTTTCACTTATTATGTATTATGGAAGAAAAAATTCTATATTTTATAATAAACAAAGCTTATTTATATAATGTTTAAGCAAATGTATAACAATTCTGGACATCTATAAAACAAAACGTCCACAATTTTCTTAAATATGCCTAAAGTTTCCTGAAGTTAAAATTTTTTACTTACACCTATTTTTCACTTTCAGCGTATAAATTTTTACTCTATAATTTTTTATATTATTAATTTAATTAACAGCACTGTCGCGAGACTTAATAGCAGAAAAATTTGTTCTTGCAAATAAGCCTGTTGACAGGATTTATCGATTTTCATATATATAAAAAATGACTATTTCTGAAAATGACTACTCGTCGTAGAATAAATCGAATGAGCGTAACTGATTACCTCGTTACTTTCAGATTACCGGTATATTATGTAATTTTGCTAGGATCGAATGGGCAATAACATACGCAGTATAATAACTGTCGTGAAGACTAATTAGTAAATCAATAAATCAATGAAAAATCAATAAACAGAGATGCGCGAAAGAAATGCGCGATGTTACTTGTCTCGACGTAAAATATAAAACTTTTTTTCCCCATGAGATTTTTTTCACGCCTCGCCATTAACGTCACAATGTATGAGGTCTTTTTATTTTGTTTTACTATTAATATGGTATTCATTTCGATATGCGTGCATTATTCAAAAAAGTTTCTTATTACGTTTAATGTTGTACGAATATTTTTACGCCGAAATTATTAGTAATCAAATTTTATGCTACATTGAAATTTCGTTTGAGAAATATCCTTTCATCTTCCCTCACAATAAAATTTGAGGTTGCAACACTTTTTTTTCTAATAATTCGATTCACGAAAGATAAAATTGTTTTCTAATTCCAAATTAATCGCCTCATTTACCCAGCCATAAAAAAAAGTATTGCGTTTTAGGTACCTTGAAGGATCCTAACAGGCAATCAAAGTTTAAATTAGTTATTTCATAATTACACATTGTTCCGTGTTATAAGATTATAATTATTATTTTTATGTAAAAGTTGGAGAATTCAACGGCCACGTTAATTTTAATTTTATTTTGTTAACATTAATAAATTCTAAATATGTTGATATTATAGAAAAAAATGGAAAATTTTAGTATCATATCTAATATATTTTATGAAAAAATTCCGATGACAGTTTCTCTTATGTATACAAATCTTGTCTCCGCAATGTTTAAATAATACTTTTATAAAGTAATAAATAATTCTCCTACAAATTAGCCTTTTTAAAAAGTTAATTATGAGCCATAATAATGAATACTAATCACACTAAAGTTTCAAAACACAAAAATAAAAATTAACTTTTTCAAATACATTTGTCTTTTCAAGATCTGCCGTTAATACCATAAATTATCACAAACAACAAATAGACAGAACAAATTACCTTGATGAATAGTAAAAAATACTCATTCCAAGAACAATCTTAACGTTGCAACGTGCAAACTAACATTATAGAAGTTAAAAAGAAAAGAATATAATTATTTCCAGCAGCACTTAAAGAATCAATAAAACTCATCAATAATAGGAAAAGTCACCTTTATCCATCGATCGACCCTCTTAGAACCGCTCGAACCGCCACCAACAATGCATCTAATCTCGTAATCACCTTCTGCAACTAATATACAGCAATAGACACACAACAAGACGGCGCATATAATATAACACAACAGTAGCCGTCGTCGTCGTCGTCGGCACCGTAAAAGCCGCAAAAGTCATCCTCTTTGAAATTAAGCAATTTATATAACTGGTATATTCTATAAAGGCATCGGCGCCGTCCTCTCCTCTTTGTCAGCGCGAGCGCAGTAATACGGCGCATCAAAGAGTGCATATATATACACACAGCTATAAGGCGCCTCCTGAAATCTTCTCTCCCCCGCGAGAATATCTCCGTTAAGGAGGGAGAGAGAGAAAGATGTATGTGTACGTGTATGTGTGCGCATGCTCCAGGGAAGGAGCATCTCACTCTCTCGCGGGCGCGCGCGCATACGTTCGTGTATATATAAAGCGGCACGCGGCTGCTGGGCTTCGATTGTGCGAGAAAAGCGGTGCGGAGTAACTTAAAGTTTTCGACAAAGAGGTGTGAAGTTAGTGGGTCCCTCCAAAAGAGAGAAAGAAAATTAACGAGGATGAACGCTGTACTGGTAAGCAAGATATATATCCACAAGCCGTGAAGGACGTTATTTGAGGGGGCGAAGTGTGTGTGGATCAGCCGTGGGGATGATAAGTGCGGGTGATCATATAACGCGAGTGTATTCATCAAGTGTTTGGGATCAGGCGAGGAGGTTTTGTTGTTTTGTCGATCAGGTTGCGATTTGATTTTTTTTATATGGTTTTGTGGATATATGGACTATTTTGTTGGTTGTTCTGGTCCGAACTACGAGATGGATTCGGAACGATTGTTACTTGCTGGCTAGCAAATTGAGTATATTGGCGAGGAACTGACATGGATATTTTTTACTTTATAGTTTATTGGTCGGTTGGGATTCTTCTAAAAATCGATAGGTTTAACCTGAATTTGACTAGGCTCTAACTATACTTCTGTAAACTTTATAAATATAAAAGATGGTTTTAAAGAAAAATCTTCTTTCAATAATAATGTGATGTAGTTAGTGAAGAGGTTCAATAATAGATTTTTATATAATTTTTTGTTTTTTGTTTGAGAAAAAATTTAATTTGTGTAACAATTGTAAGAATTTTTTAGCAAAAAGACTAAAAAAATTAGTAGTAATATATGTAAAAAATCGTTTATTTTCTATAGTATCTTGTTACGTAGAATTTTTTGAATTTTTCATAATAAGACTCTGAGATAAAACTTTTAAGGATTTTGTAAGATTTAATATAAAATTGCTATTTTGACAATGAAGTTTATCATCCAGAAGAGATTATTAAATTTCATATCATTACAAAAAATTATGTCTGTAATATAATAAGAAGAATAATTTAATGTCTCTAGAAGATTGAATGTTAACGACATGATTAAGTAGTTTCTTAATTTTCAACTAGTTACATTATTTACACATACAAGGATCATGATTACGTTACACGATTTGAAAATATATTACGCTATAGATCCATCATTAGATTGATGATCTGATAATTACATGTTATTTGACGCAATTAAAGGTCATTAGAATGGGACATTAAAATAGTGAATGGTTTTAGGATAATTTGTTTGATGAAGACATATACAATTAGGGTGAATTCGAAGGACAATTCATTTTCTTCTATAATTTTTACTTTCATTACTCTTCGTAAAGATCTTGTAACATTTATCCACCTTGTTGCCAGTCGAACATACTTTTTACGACATTTTAAAACCATCATAAATTCATTAAAGGTACTACGTTTTGATTAGTGTTACTTTTCTTAAAAATTTACTTAAGATAAATTGTTCTGCATTTCCTGTTATTTTCTATTATACATATAATTGAAAAAATTTATACAATCTCCTATTGAGACTGATACTTTTGTAAAATTTACAATTGCTAAAACTGTGAAAGAGAATAAAGAATCCCTTCATGATTTATAGTTTTCTAAGTTCTAAAGTTATTAATTTTTGGTATATTGAACTAAAAAATGTTATTATATTACGATGAACACTAAATTACGAAAAGAAGTAAATATATTTTTTTCATTACTTTATTGAAACCATTATCGTTAGTATTGACTTTTGAAAAAGAATATACTAACGTACTATCAGCTTCGAAAGAGTATCGTTTTACAGCTGAACCATCTTAAATTAATTGTAAAAAGTCATTTAAGAACAATTTCTTCTTATAGAGAATGTACGACTGTACATATCAAATTTGAATATCATTTTTAAACCCATAATCTTATCTAAAAAGATCTACCTCTTGACATGGTACTTTATTATGGACAAACCTACCATAACTTTAAGAGCGTAAGAAGTACCGTACCTTATTTTTTAACTTTTTTTTTTAATTTATTTAAACCGAATCAAATAGATCTATTCGCAAGTCTGGCTACAAAGAATATAATTACAAAAAATAATAATAAATAAAATAAAGAATAAAATAAAGGAAAAATTATAAAATAACAGCTATCATCTTATAAAATATATAATATTAGCCTACAAAAAAGACACAAAATAACAAAACATTCAAAGACTGTCCTTTATCCAGCATTTTAGTTATTTGAAATGTGATATTTGACTAATGTCTAAGATTTCAAAATCATAGAAAATGTACCTTATAGTGGTACATTTTTTAGCCCTATTTCTTACAAAGTATACAAAGATATATTATTTTTTTTATTTTTTTTTTAAAGCATACGGTATACGGTTTCTTCATCAATCGGTATAGTAATTTCTACAAAACTACTAATAATTTTTCAGTAACCATCATTCTCCCAGTGTACCATATATCTTTAACGTTCTAATTCTTGAATTATCTTAAAACCCATTACCTTTAACCAACCACCCCTTGCCATTTGTGTCCACAGATATCCCTGGTCCTGTTCGCGGCGTGCGCATGCGCCGCACCAGCCGATCCCCAGGTCATCCCAATCGTCAGCCAAACGCAGGAGGGTCCAAACCCTGATGGTTCATACAAATGGGCATACGAATCAGGCAATGGCATCAAAGCAAACGAAGAAGGCCAGGTGAAGAACGCCGGTAGCGAGAACGAAGCAATGCAAGCGCAGGGCGCATACAGCTACAAGGGTGACGATGGTGTCGATATCGCTCTTACCTACATCGCCGATGAGAATGGATTCCAACCTCAAGGTGCTCATCTGCCAACCCCACCACCAATTCCTGAGGCTATCCAGAGGGCGCTCGAATGGAACGCCGCCCATCCTGAGCCTGAGGAGAAGAACTAAGTGACGATATAAATATATATATACACACACACGTAATACATCATGGTGTGCGGATATGACATATACATATATATATATACACACATCGTGAAATCAGTCGATACTCATGATTTTGGTCGATCGCGCGAATTTTCTAAGCCTGATGCCTGACAATCGAGTTGAGGGTCAGGGAGGGAAGAGATTCGCTAGCTTGCAATATGCTAATTGCATTATAAGCGTCACGTAGTTATGTATATTGACGTACTCGCTAGCCCGATCTCACAGTCAATGCTTTTTTTCTTTCAATTTTGTTTTTCATGTTTTTGGAGTGGGGGGGGGGGGGGGGGGGGGGGGGGGGGGGGGGGGGGGGGGGGGGGGGGGGGGGGGGGGGGGGGGGGGGGGGGG